>JADKXX010009566.1:0-17644 GCA_017310255.1 Butorides virescens | reverse complement strand
TTCTCCTGTGTCTCTGTCCTTCTGGGCAATCGTTGCCTTTCGAGCGGTGTCCTGAGGATGTTTCCCACGTGCTGAACCACTTTGTTCAGAACCCAATGGAAAATCTGAGATCTGCCTTTTTTTTTTTTTTTCAAATGCAGCTTTAATGAGCTTGTGGATGAGGCTTCCTCCATCCCTAGTGTGGTCTTCAAACACGTTATCAGCCTGCTTGGCTGTGAGGATGCATATTGCGACGAAAAAGAAAAAATCAAACCCGCCACCACCACAAAAGACTAAACCCAGGTTGTTAAAAAAGCCCTGGGGGGGGTCCCAGTCCTTGGGAAGGTGGTTGGAGGGAATTTACCTTCTTTCATCCTGGCTTTCCAGTGCTGCCTCTGACACAGGCACCACCGTGGCCCGAGAGCCTCTGTTGATTTTTGAGGAAGAACAGAAACTCCTGAGCTGAGTGGGGGTGGGAAGGGTTAACTGGGAGCGAACCAGTGAAGCCCATTTTCAGTCTGTAGACATTTAACAGCCCAAGGACACAGCCAGTCTACGAGGTGGCCCATGTTTGGACGGGGATTTTGAGCAGAGCTGTCCTGTTGCTGCCACCCTCGCTTCCCCGGGCTCATCAGGGTGGCCCTGGCTCGGGGCCGCGGCGGCCAGTTTTGGTGGGTGTGTTGTAATCCCTGTAACTTACAGCACGACCTGCTCCGTGGGCTCCGCCACAAACCCTGGTCCTGGGGTGATGTCATGGAGGACATCGCAATGTCATCTCGTGCCGCAACACGCTCCTGCTGACACAGCTTGACGTCACGTGGGCAGCGCGATCTGTCGGGCCCCGCCGTGGATGGAGGCTCTGCCCTTTGCTGGAAGGGTTTTGTCAGCCGGAGGCCCTGCCAATGCTACCAGGGCGGCAAACTCCGCGTTCGCACCAGCAGCGCCTTTTAGCTGGCTCGGTGCTGACGCGCCGCTTCGGGAGCTGCCTGATGGCTTGCGCTGCTGCGGTTCGGGTTTCTGCTTCATCCTCGCTGCCTGGAAGCTCCGCCGAGCGCTTAGTCCTGGGCTTGGCCGGAGGATGGAGCAAGGGCAGCGGGGTTTGCTCAACAGGAGCTCTTGGCATGGCTCGCGGTTCTGCAGGCAGGAGCTCTGCTCGGGCTGAGCCCCGCTGGCGTCCCTTGCCCGCTGGTGGCCGGACCATGGGCACCGCTTTGGCCGGTCCCGCTGGGAGCAGCAGCCGCGCGTCACCCAACGGCGCGGAGCCGCTGCCGCGTGCGGCGCCAGAGCCGTCTGCTCTGTGCTGCTCCTGCCTTACAAGTCCGAGGCTTGTCTCGGGGGGGGGGGGGGGGACGGGGGACGGACCCTTGTTCATTATTAAAGATCAGCTGAGTCAAGCGAGCAGATCTCCAGGGGTCATTGGCTCACATCAAAGGATTCCCCGGAGAGCCCTTGGTGTCTGTGTCAATAGGACTCCGTGATTCTCCGTGCCAAAGGGGTTCTTTGTGGCCATGAGCCTCTATTCGCTTCCCAGCCAGGCTTTCTCTTCCGTCCCTCGGCTTGGTACCGTGTCCTCGCCAACAGCAGTTGGATGGGCTCTTCCCCTGCTAGGACCCCTTGCTGGGAGCGCCCCAGTGCCCTTCTGGGAGCGTCCCAGTGCCTATGGCTCCCACTGCGCTTCGTAGGGTGTCTTTGCCCTGCTCGGGTAATCATAAGGAGCTCTTTCTCTTCTCTGCACTCTTTCATTTTGTTCCGTCTCTTTACCTCGAGAACAAGCCGGTGATTCATCCCGGGGGTCAGCTCCAGACCACCTACAAACCCAGGGGCTGCAGGAGTCACCGTGTCATCTCAGCCTTCTCCTGCCAGCAAGGGCACCACGACGTCACCTCGGGCATCCTCCTCTCCGACTGCCTCGTGCTGCGCAGAGCCCCAGGTTCAGAAAGCCCCTGGGCTGCCAGGAGGAGGAATTGGGTCATCAGGGTTCTACTCTTCCAGTAGGCTTTCCCAGCTCTTTGGGTTTGGGAAGGGGGGTGGTACACCGAAGAGGGTTCATCTGGTTCTTTATTCACCCAGGTCCCCCCAGGTCTGGGAGCTGCTGGCTGCCTTGGTGTGGTCCTGTGCCCCAACATAGCTTCAAACCCTCTCGTCCTCTGCTGCTTTCAGGACCCAAGGGACTGTATTTTCTCATGGTTCCTCATTTTTGCATATTTGGGGGGGGGGGCCCGTTTGACCTTGAGTATAATGAACTTGTGCCTCCATGCGTGGGCTGTGTGGACGTAGCAGCCTGCGTGGAGCCAGCTTGGGGCTCGTCGTGTGGTGTAGACTTGTCTTGCATCTAATTAGAGGCTCATTTCTCCCCTTCGTGCCCGTCACTGATTCCTCTCTCCCCTTCTGCCTTCAGAGTCGGTCTCGGCAGGGGCAGCCTGCAAGCACAGGCTCTGCTGCTGCTTTCCTCCATCGTTTCAAGTCCTGCGGTGCTGAGCCTCACCCATGCGCTAATCCTGACCGGGGCGTGCAGGGGGCCAAGAGGAGCTCGCCAGCCCGCACCGCCCCGGAGCGGGGCTTGGCCTTGGAGACCTCGCACCGAAGCGCAAGCGACCCGCGGGAGCGGATTTCCCTTCCCTCTGGGAGTCTGAGGAACTTGGATGCAGAGGGACTTGCTCCGGGGCGCTCGGAGCGGAGCCCCTGCCCTGGTTTCGGGTGGCTGCTAGGGAAATGAACCCTGCTGGCCGAGACCAGGGCAGCCCCTCTTGACCCCCCCTTGTCCCCGTGTTCCCCGGGAGCTGAGCACGATGTCGCTCTTCCCCCGCCACCGTCGCGGGGCGGCCCCTCGCGCGTGGGCTGCGGAGCGGTGTCCTCGGCGGCGCGTAACATCGCCGTGTCGCCAGAATGTTTTGCAGAGAAACCGATGTTCTGCGGGGGATTAAGATTTGGCCGCGAGGGCCTCAGGCACGAGAACGTGCGCTTTGTGAGCCAGGAAGGCATTTTCTTCCCTGGGCGGTGTCATGACCTGGCGTTATTTAGAAATGATTTTGTATCTGTGATTATTATTGCTTGTACAGCGTTACAGGCAATTACCTACCGATAATTATGTTGAATAATTCCAGAAAGCGTTTATTTAACATAAACACTTAGAAAGCGAAATACTGTGGATAAGATGGAGCCCAAGGGCTCGGGACTGCTGGGGTTTATTTCCAGCTTTGCCGCTGGTCTGCTACGTGGCCATGGCACTCAACAGATGTGGCTTCTGCAAATAGCTTGACTTTAGGGGGAAGGAGTTCTGCTGCCTACCATCAAATAAGCCCAAATTACGCTGCCAAGACTGAAAGAAGCTTGGTCGATGCTCCGCCGCCCAACGGTGCACGAGGAGCCTCCCGAAGGGTCGGTTCGGAGGTGTTCGCTTCTTCTTTGTAATAACCTGATGCTGTAAAGCACAACTCGGAGGCGCTTATTTCACGCTCAGCCCCGCTCTATCGCGTCCTTTTCCAACTCCCAGCCCGACAGAGCGCTTGGAGAATCTGCGAGAGCCGACGCTGAAAGCCTGTGCAAGAATTTGCACAGGGACCTGTTTGTGTGTGTGAAGCGGGGCAGGGAGCTTGGCTGACAAAAAAACCCCATCAAGGATAAAACAGTCACCAGAAAACTGCCAGACGTGCCTGGAAATGCCTTTAACCCTTATTTACTGTAGGGCTTGTGGTTGGAAAAGCCTGGAGTCTCATTTCGACTGCTCGGTCCCCACTGAAATTACAGAAGTGGGGAGAAACCACCCGAGGAACCGTATGGGCTCTGGCAGACGAGCCCAGAGGAACGGGGCTCGTCCCTGCTGCGCAAATCAAAAGCAGGTTTGGAGCAGGGGTTTATGCTCGCTCCGGCGATGACTGCGGTGGGCGAAGGGAAGGAACGCGGCGCCGGTGCCTCCAGAGCCCAGGGTTAACGCGCCGGCTCTGCTCGCATGGCACGGCCGTGCTGGGACTCCCGGGGGGGTGGAGCCCTGGTCATTTTATGGTAGGGACGGACGGCGATGTCTCTGGCGCTGGAGCAAGCAGGAGTAGCTGGGGAGGATGGCGTTGCAGCCCGTGGAGCCGGGCTTGCCGTTGAAGGCTCTCGGCCCCTCGGGGTGCCGCCGTGGTGCGGGGCAGGGGCAGCAGCCCCACGTGTCCGTATTTGTGCAGAAAAGGAAACGGAGGAGTAAGAAGCGTCTTGCACAAGATTGCACAACGTGGCGACGCTGGCAATAACACGCAGGTCTCTGGCTTCCCAGCCCTCCTCGGGGCGGGTTGCTCATGTGTTGTGGAGGGAGCCTGGTCTTGCTTGACGCCAAAATCCACAGGAGCGGAGGAAAAAGCCGGTGATGTGCCAGAAGCAGCGCCCTGGGGATGACCCGTGTCTTGGAGGCCGCGTGGAGTTGAGGGAAGACCTTGCGGCTGGATGTACGCCCATCCCCGAGCGCATGGGATCATCGCGATAGCGGGCAGTGGGGAGCAAATGCATCAGCCTGTTTGGGGGGGTTGGGGCAAAACGCTCCGGGCTTTGCTGCCGTGGTGCTTTTGAGCAGCAAAGCCCCGAACTCCGAGTCCCGAGGACTTGGCGGGGTCAGTCCCTGTGCGTGGGAGCGCGTGCGGCCCCTTTGGTGTTAGAGAGAGACTGGGGGGGATCCAGGGCAAGCGACCGCCGCCCCGTGTGACGCTGCGCTGGGGTCCCCTTGCTCCCAGCCCCTGTGCAACCCAAGCCCTTCCCTCCCCAGCACCTGGGAGCCCCCACTGGGGTCGCAGCATCTCGAAATAGCTGCCAAGTGGCTGTTCCCTCTCCTTTTTGGGACTGGGGAGAGGAAGGCAGCTTGGAGCAGCCCGGCTCCCTCGTGGTGGCCTCCTGGGGTGGGGCAGGTTTCAACAACGTGCCAGAATGTGTGGCTGTCCTTGGACATGTTTAATTTCCCATCTTCGCAGCGCAGGGAATGCTCGAATCGCCCTTCAGCGGTTGGGCACAGAAGGGGAAAGATCATTAACATACAAAGGGCTCCTCTTTCAACACCAGCGTTGCAAACTTCCATGATTTTAGCTCTGTCTCATCATATTTGTTCTGTGCTGTACTTGGGTTTAGTTTTTTTCAGAAGTCCCAGTTCTTGGAATTGGGTAAACACGTAAAAATCTCAGCTTTTGTTAAAGGCCCCTGACGGCTGCGGAGGAGAATCACGGCTTCTAAAGATGCTACCGGGGGCGCTCCGGCGCGAACGCTGCGTCCCTTCCGCTTGTTTCTGACTCCCAACACGTGCAAACAAACCGGGGGGGGGGCGTCGTTGCCTAGGGCGGGCAGACTCGAACGCGCCCGAGCTGCTTTGCCTCCTGCAACAGAGGATCCCGCTTCCGCAGCGGGGCTGGAAATGGGGAAATGCTCCCGCTTCCACGCGCCTGCTTTCCCTCTTCTTGTCTCGCTCCCCCATCTCAACGACTCCGCTTGGAGCTTTGTGTCCCCTCCTGGGGTTGGGGTGGGTTGGCTGGGGAATCGCTGCCTTCCCCTCCCGACTCGTGCTCTGCTGGGTATGAGAGAGCAGCTTTGCCTGCCTGGGTTTCTCGGGTGGGATTTACCCACAGCAAGGGGAAAGGTTGGGAGCTTGAATCCCATTTTGTGCTGGCGCTGGGGCAACCGGGCTGAAGGTCCCGATATGGACCCGTTCCACGTCGCTGCTGAAGATGCGACCCACTTAGGCTCAGGTGCCTCGTGGGTGTTGCCAAAGCTATTCAGGTTAAACATCTTCGCTGGGTCCTACGGCGATTCTGACCACGGGCCTCCGGGGAAATAGGTCAGGTACTTTGCGATCTGTGTCACTGTGTTGGCTCCAAACATTCCTAAGCGCAACCTGCGAGGAGATGCCAGAGCGCTGACCCATCGCCCGCCGCTCCTGCAGGCTTCTCCTTCGGACGCCGCGCGCTCCTCGTCGGCAAAACAAGGGGGGGGCTCGCCGGCGCAGGCGGCCGAGAGGCGCCCCTGCTTCCCCCCAACGTTCGTCTGCGGCCCCGTGAGCCGACCCGTGGCCCCGGGAGTCTGGTTTAATCACTTAGGCAGCGTCTGAGGGGACAGGCAGGAGACGGCAGGGAAGCAAAACGCCTCTGGATTGCCTTCACGGCGTTTGCCCTCCAGGGGTCCCGTGGGGGCCGCTCCAGGGCTGTAACCATAAACACCACCAAAGTTTGTTCCAATCCTCCGCGGTTTTGCCTCTCCCTGGGCTGTTGAGACCTGGCGGCGCTTGGTGTCTTTGCTGGAAGCCCTCTCGCTCTTGGGAATCCTGACGCTCCGGGAGAATCCCCTGCTCCCCCCAAAGCGGATGTTCGGCGTTGGGGTGCAGAGGAGAAAGAATTGGTCTAACGCTCCCTGATGCCTGTCTTTGGTGCCTTCCTCACACCCAACAGGCTTTGGTCATCTGTTGGAAATGGCCGTTTTCCACAAAAAGCGTTGTTTATTTGTTTAAAATGCATATACAAAAGGTAATGGCCATTTTCTAAGTCGAAGCTGAATGGTTTATTCCTGGTCGTTGATGTCTCTTCGCTGTTCCTGCTCTCCCGTTCCCCATCTTTGCCACCATTTCAATGATAAAATTGAAATGGAAAAAAAGCCCAAGTTGAGTGATCTGAATTCTGGGTTCGTGTTGGTTTTTAAGCAGAAACTTCAATGAAAAACATTTTAATGATTTTTTTTCAGCTTTTTTAACCCGAGGCTTTGAACCGCAGGCTCCAGCCGGCTCGGCTCAGCGCGGCAGGCAGGGCGTCCTTCCCGGGCTGCCGGGTGCAGGTGACTCCCGGTTCTCCTCTGCTCCCACATGGGCTCCCGGAGCTTGTGCTGCCCCGTGTCTCCACACAGGGTCTCCCTAGCCTTGGACAAGGCAGCCACTGGAGGGACGTTAATTAACCCCAATTTAGAGCCCATGCTTTGGCCTTGGTTCTGCTGCTGTAGTCCGTAGACGTTCTGCTGCCGGCTCTAGCGGGAAGGGGATGAAGTGTTTAATAAACTGCAGGAACCCAACGGTTTCCCAGCGCGTGGGCTTGCACCGCTGTCTTTTTTCCATAGCAAGGGATATAAAAGCGTCACGTGAACCAGTTTGCACTGTGGCAGCGCAAGGGATGCACTGGGACACAAGTGCCAGTGCCAGTAGTTAGGACTCCAGCCAAGGAGAAGCTTTCCAGGGCTCAGCTCCCCCTAGGAGCCTGCAAACCCAGCTCTTGAGGGGCAACACCGGCTTCTTCCAAAGTGCTCGGGATCCCCGTGAAGACCGAGCTCTCTAGAAGACCTGGTCCCCTTGGGGACGTAAACTGGAGCTGAGCTGCCTTTAAGCTCCAGTGCTGGGACAGGACGGGGAAGCAGGGAGGGAAAGGGAGATTGAGGATGGCAATGGGAGCATGTGATGGAGGGTCGGACGCGAAGGAATTTGCCGTTCCTTCTCGGGGAGGAACGGAGGAGACCAAGTGAACTCTTCGAAAGGATCGGCACAGTGTACCTCTCTGGGAGTGGGGAACATGTGCTTCTAATTCCTCTTGCCTGCTGTGTGCCAAGGGGATCTGTTTCTCATTGACTCTTGACCCTTCCCAAGAAAAGGGGAAAAACAAAAGAGAAGCAGCTGGCCAAGCCAGTGCTGGTGATGTCCATGGCAGAAATCCCACCAGCTTCAGCAGGACCATGGTTCGACCTAGAGGAGAAGAAAACCTCTCCCAGCTAGAGCAGTAAACAACATGTGAAATGTCTGGTCTTGGTTTGGGGCACCGGCTGGCCTGGGAGGCGTCCTGCTCCCTGCTTATCACAGCACTGGATCGGGCCCACCTAGAGCTGCTCTACTAAAAATGGACAAAATCCTTCCCTTTTCTGAGGTGGCAGATTCTCTTGGGATGTGTGCGTAGCATCTAGGACAACAGGCGTGGCCTTGGAGAGGACCTCACTGGGAAGTGGGTGTGCTGTCCAAATAATATGCCTAGATTAAAAAAAAAAAAAAAAGCAAAGATCTAAAATCTTTTTTGTAAAACAAAAGTACAGAAAAAAAATTGCGTGGGTGAGTGACAGTGGCCTTTATTGAATGAATTTGAAATGTTTGATTTGGACTGATCTTGTTAAAAGTGTATATGAAGGGGAGTAAATAGAAAAAATGAGAAAGTGTGTCGAAAGGGAAAGAGCTCTTTCTGTCCGACGCTGGGGCCGTCCTTCCCTGAAGATTCCTTCGCATCCTCCTCAGGCTCCCACCCAAGCCCCTTCGGGAACGGAGACCTTCACCATTTCTTTGCAGGAACTTCCCCGACAGAGGGGCCCCCTGACCTGCACCCTTCCTTGGGTTGGGTTAAACCACCCCCCCTCTGAGCATCTTCACCCCGTGAAGCTCTGGCCTGCCTTGCAACGCGTCCTCTTTCAGCCTCCCTTGTCCGTGTTGGAAACCCCCCCTGTTCTCCCCGTGTCCCATACGTGGGAGCCTCTGGGCCTTCGCTGTCCTGGTGCGAGCTCCCACCTCTGCTGGCGCCGTGCTGCCATCTGCCAGTAGCGCTTTTGCCTCCGTCAGCGCCGTTAACGACGATATCAGAGAGGATTCCTCTCCAGGTCTTTTCCTGAAGAGCTCGCTGGCAAATCCTCCTCGACCTGAGGTTCCTCTTTCCCCACTCACTCATCATTATCTCACTTTTGGCGCTTCCGTGCCCACGGCAGATTTCCTGTGCCAATCCCCATCTCGGAGCCGCGTGGCAACGACTGCTGGGCTCGCTGCAGCCCGGGCGCGCTGGTCTGCGTTCCCTTCGCCTGGAGTTGGTGGCTTTGATAAAAGCTTTTTGCTAAGTCTGGGACCATCTCCCCCTGTTGCGTTTTATTCCCATTTCCTCTGCTGGTTTGGATTGCTCCTCCCACACAGGCCAGTATCGGCCTCCATCAATGGATTTGCAAACCATCTATTGCTTCCATTTCCGTGCGGTCGATAGCACCTTCTCTTCCTTCCCGAAACACCAGTTTGGACTGGTGTAGCCAGGAGCCGTAACAGGAAGAGTTTGAGCAAAGCCACCCCCAAAGCAGCCCGGGGAGCAAGGAGAGCAGCTCCTCCGCTGAATCTCAGGCGAGCGCTGAGGCCGTGGTGGTTTGCAGCGTGGGGCTTGTACAGAAACACGAGCAGACACGTGCCGTGCAACACGAAGGTGCTTCTCGGAGGTTTCCAGTCAATCCCAGCTACGTTCTGCCCCTTGCTAACCTGTACCTGCAATTATTTCAGGCAAGAAACCCCTCCAATTGCTCTGGTAAAGATTGCATGCTCCTTCCCCCCCTTATTTTTATTTTTTCCCCCCTCCGTGTGTGTCTGCCACCTCCTGGCTTGCCCCCAGCAGGGACCCTTCCAGGACGGCTGCGTGACTCCGCTCTCAGGTGGACCCCGAGGTGCTTTTTGGCCGGGTTCCTGCCTGACGCTGGGTGACTCAACGCCTGGAGGCTGAGCCGGCCGCCGCTGATGACAGAGCCCCGCGCAGCGAGGTGCGAGGGGAGCGCGGGGAGGAGAAACCTCGCGGGACGCGGTGGCCCCGAGTCACCCGGCAGGTACTGCCACCAGCCCGGCCGGTAATTACAGCTCTCCCTGCCTGGTGTCTCCGCCGGAGCGTCCGCCGACCGTCCCCCGTGGCATTTTCACACTCCTTATCTGTCGGCCTAGAAATTGCTTTTTTAGATCAACTTTGAAGGCGTGATCCTGGCGGGGGGGCGCGGGGGGCCCGGGCCGTCTGCTCTGCCACCCAGCGCCCTGCGAGGGGGGAGCGGTGGTTGCTTTGCGTGGACCAGACTTGCAAGAGATGGGAGCTGGTTTTTCCAGGTGGGACCGGGTTTTCCAAAGTGCTTGGGTCCCGGCAACTCCCAGCGTGGTTTTCAAGGTGCGCCCCGTGAGCTGCAGCCACTTCTTTAGAGCCCCCGTGGGAGCTGAACACCCTGAAAACATTGGGACCCCGTGGCCGTGCAGAACGAAACGGTGGCAAGTGGGTGGCTGTAGAATTCGGGCCGTGGCTCCCCAAGCCCATGGTGGGTCCTGACCCAGCGCCGTTGATTATTTTGTGTGTTCTGCAGGCGGCTTCGCCATCCCTGTGCGGGAGGAGCGAGTGCGCTGTTGCTAACAAAGCTGACTCGAGAGATGAAGTTATTCCTCGGAAAGCAGTTGGGTTGGATTCATCACTTTGGGGGGGTACAGCTTCGGTAACGGGAATTATACCTGAGCTGGGGCGAATTAGGGGTTGAATTCAGACTCTTAGGCATGCGGTGATGCTCTGAGATCAGGACCAAGCGAACGCCTCCCCCTCTTGCAGAATCGTTTTGGCTTCCATTCAATCAATGAAATGGGACTTTTCTGACGTCCTGCACCCGACTGCAGAAAGGGCTTTGGCGAAGCGTGCGGGCGAGCGCGTGGCCCTGTCCCTCTCCCGCTCCCCAGGCGCGGTGCACGCCTTGGGCAGCGCCAGCAGCTCCTCTGGGACCACCCGAGCACCCTGCGGCGGAGCTGGGCCAGAGGCCCCTTCCCCAGGCCAGCCGCAGCCTTCCTCGCCGCCCCCCGCCCCCCCGCCAGCGAGGATGTCACGCATCCAGCCGCGGGGGGGGGCAACGCGCCCCCCGCCCCCCCCGGGCAGCCGCTGCCTCCCCCAAACGCGCGAGGCCGCGCTCGCCCACGCCGAGCGCCCTCTTCCAATGGCCGTGCCCGAGCGCCCCGTGACTCCGTGCCCAGGAATGCTGCCGGGGACCCATCGCCCGCTGGGGATTGCGTCAGGCCCGGGAACTCGTTCTGCACAGGATGGAGCGGCTTGGTGACACCCGCTTGTGTGCAGCGCGGCAGCTCCCCGGGGACGGCTGGTCACCCTGGCCTTGGGACAAGGCAGCTGAGGCTCCATTCGTCACCCTGGCACCAGGCGGCGTGGGGTGATGTCCTGCCGGCCTCCACGAGGTTGGGGACCTTTTCCGCTCCGCCTGGAAGGGGCTGGAAGAAAGTTTCCCCGGTGTCCAAGGTGTCTGCAGTTTCCCAGTTCTCCAGCTAGGAAGAGGAGATGAGTCTGAGCCAATCCAGCCCGCGTGCCTCAGGCTCTCTTGCCCTTACACCTCCAAGCCCTTCCTTTTTCTCCTTAAAAAGCTACTCGAGCCCCCGCTCGGCATCGCCGGGCTGTGCTCTGCCCTGGTCCGTCCCGCTGGCCTTCCCTCTCTCAGCGACGCTTGTCCCGGGGTGGTGGCTCCCAGGGACATCGCCACGGTGTGTGCTCAGCCCCGGCGGCGTCCGCGCTGCTCCCCGCTCCTGCCTCGTGCGTGCGCGGCATCGCCCGGGGATCTGCGCGGTACCAGGCCTGGGCTCCCCTCCCCTCCCCTCCCTTTTGCCCATCCCTGCCCCTGTCCCCCCCCCCTGCCTGCCTTTGCTGTCACCTGCGAGAGGTCGGCGGCCCTGGGGGGCGGCCCCGGCCAGGCGCCCGCGTCGGGCTGCGCTGCGGACCCCGTTACGGGCAGCGCCCCGCGAGCCCCGCGCTCGGGTGCAGACGTTCTTACGCTGAACATCCAGAGCTGGCGACAGAACCGCCACGCTTCCCTTTCTCACATACATTAAGGGCTGAGCGGCTGATAAGGAACCTGCTCGATTCCAGCCTGAACTTCTTAATGTCCAACTTAGGCAAACCCGCCCTTGGGGCAGCGCTGTCCTTCAGCTTCGCGTTGCCTTTCCACCCCCTGGGTCCCCGGGCTGTGCCTCCGAGCAGAATGAGACCATTCCCTTTTATCTCTTTGAAAGCCAAGGTCGGCTGGCGTCTTCCTTCTCCCAGGGGCTCTCCATTCCCTTCTTGCCCCGGTGGTTCTGCTCCACCCCTGATTTCTTGATCGAGGGCGATTAAAAGAAGGTGCCGTATTTCAGATGAGCCCCCCCCCCAGCCATACTGGGGGAATACTGCCCTATTTCTGCTGGGAATGTTGGGCCTGGTGATGCTGGGATCGCACCAGCCCGTGCACGCTGCTACACCGTGCTGGCCGTCCACGGCCGTCCCGGGGCTGCGTAACGCCCCCCGACTTCTCCCCCTCGGCGCTGGAGGCAAGCACTGCCCGCCCCAACCCGCGATGCTCCGTCCCAGCCGCAGACCCGAGCCCGGGCACTCGTCTCCAGGTGGAGAAGCCTCAGCTCAGGGGCTGCCCAACGGCCCGCGGGAACCAGCAGGGCTCAGCCAACTCCAGGTCTGTCTTTAGGAACCTCCTGGGGCAACTCAAAAGAAGTGCCGAGAAGCCGAAAAGAAAACATTTTTAAAAACCGCCGACCTTTCAGAAAAGAATCCTTCCAGAACAGAAACTGCTGCAGCGCAGAACGCAAGCGGCGCTGCGTCGGGCCGGGCTCGGCCGAGGCGAAATCCGCCGGCAGCCCTCGAGTCGCCGGGCTCGGCGTGGGGCTGGGCGAGAGGCTTGTTCCTTGCTGTTTGCTCAGCTTTGGCTTTTGGGAAACATCAACAGCATTTTTTGTTTTCTTTCCTTTCCCAAAGAGCTCGAAATTTCAAAATCCTGAAACTCTTCCCAAAACGAAGCAGCTGGCGATTGCTCAACTGCTCGGGTTCCCACCTCCGCCCTCCTGGTGCGTTACGCGGCGGGCGTGACGTCCCGGGGCGGCGCCGATGCCGGCTGGAAGGGGCCGCATCCAGCAGCCTCCCCCCGGCAGGGCTCAGCACCCCCGTCCCTGCCGAGCCGAGCGCGCCGTTCCCTGGCTCGGCTGCGGAGCGGCGCGGGTCCCCCCAGCACCACGGCGCCCGCTGCCGGAGCCGCTCCCGACCCCGCGCCCTTCACCTGCAGCCCTCGACCCCGGGCCAAACCGGAGCCCCGGCGAGTGTCAGCCCCCGCACCGCGGGCGCCAGGGCTCGGCCCGCACGCAGGGAAGAGGTTGGGGTTGTTGCCGAAGAGGTGAAAATGGGCTGATGGCTGCTGTCTCGGGGGTGCCAGCCCGCCCGGCCTCGGGCGATCCTTTATTCCAAGCACATCGTAATCGCTGGTGACTGCCAACTGCAGCCCGGTGTCCTGCTTGCGTTTATGGGCTGCTAGCAGATGATTATAGAAAACGCGGTAATTAAATAAGTGCTTCGGCTGGGGAGGTTTGGCCTGGGAAAGAGTAAAATTAGCCGAGGCAGCATGAGCTGTTCCAAATTGGGAAGTCTGATTGACTTCACTTTCTGCTCCTGCCCCGTGCCCGGTAAGATTCGGGAGGAGGGAGGGGTCACCCCGGAAAGGCCACAGCCGGCGAACCGGAGCCAAGAGGCCCAAGCCCCCGGCGTGCCGGGGTGAAACCCGGCCGCCCCATTGCACGGGGCGCAACGCAAGCGGGAGAGCTGCAAGCCGGGGGGGGGGGGGAAGGGGCCCCAAGGGGGGGGGGGGGGGACGCGAGCAGCGCTGTGCGGCAGATGGGTGGGAAGCCATGGATGGACCTGGGGTGGGCAACGCTGCCCCTCCAGCCCTGCCGCCCGCTCCCCCGGCCAGGCACCTGCAGGGACCCAAGGGCGAAAGCGGCTTGGGGGCCACCTACTCGTGGTACTTTTGGGATGGCGCCTCCTCAGTGGAAGCTCGGGGGAGCTCTCGCCGCTCTTCCCCCCCGCGTTTTGCATGCGGTGCTCCTCTCCAGCACAACAATTTCCAGCAGAGCGAGGCCAGGGGTTGAACTGGCTCCAACCAGGAGGAACCTGCAATTACCCAAGCATCCTCGGGATGCCATCAAGGCAGGGTTCCCTTTGATGAAGCGTCGTATCCAGGTAACCTGTTCCTAATCAAACAAGGCACCTTGGTGTGCAGGAAAGGGCACTGCTGGCCATTCCGGGTGCTCCGGGAGCGTGCTGTGGGCAGAGCAAACAGGAAGCCGAGGGATGGACCACTGAGAGCCGCTCCACCTTTGCCCAGGGGTGTTGGGCAGGTGACGAGTCACTTGGAGCTGGCCCTTCTCTCGCTCCGGCAGTGACGCATTGTTTTGAACGAGAAATTCCAAGAGCGTTGATAGTCCTTTTGCTTTAGGGACAGCGTCATTACTTGAGGTTTTTGGGGTTAAATCCACAAGGGTGCTGACCTTCCTCGCTCTCGGGAGCCCTACAGGATTTGGGGCCAGAGCTCGCCCTACGAGCGCGGAGCGCTGGAGGTGCCAGCGGAAGGAGGATGGTCACCAGAGCCTTCCTCCTGAGCAGAGGGAGAGAGCCACCATTCCAAAGCATGAGTCACTGCGCCGGGGCGCTGAACCACCCCCCCTGGCCAGGGCCACCGCTCGCTCTTTCGGCAGCCCATAGAGGGAGCTGGTGGTGCTTCGAATCCTCGGCCTTGAAACCTGGCCTTGGTGCTTACATAAGAGTGGGATGCCAAAATACCGGCACGGCTCGGGCTTTTGGGAGCCACCCATGAGGCCTTTGGTCTCTCCGTGCCATGCGGCTCCTGCAGCACCCCGTGGTGCTGGTGCAGGGGGTTGGGTAAGGCAACTGAAGGCGCTAGAGAGACGCCGTTCAACGCCTGCTCAGACTGCCCTCCCCGGGGTTCCCTTCTGTGGTTGGGTTTCCTTCCTCATCTGATCAAGAGATGGACTCTTGACTGAACCCCTTGGAGGACTGGGTGGAAGGAGGGGGGATATTCTAGACCCCAGGAGCAGAACGATGAGTGGTGTTTGGTTGCCATCCCTGCTGGAGCGCGATGAGGTTCCCTCAGCCGTGTCCAGCTGCTGGAAGGGCTCGGGTTGAGGCACGGGGCGTCGATCCTAGGAGCACTTCCAGCAGATTGCCTCCTGGGCCGGCGCGCAGGGAGTTGAGCTGGGGCCACCCCAGGCAGCAGCAGCGGCGGAGCCAAGCCAGCCCCGGCCGTTCCTGGGGGCTGCCGGGCTCTGCAACGCGCGCGGGGACAAGGGTCTGCCACCGCCTCCTTGGGGACGGCTGCTGGGGACTCTTCCACTTGCCCGTGCTTTGCTGTTCTCAGCGCCTTGCGAGCAGGGAAGGGCAGACATCAAAAGCTCGATGGGAGCATCCAAAAGTTCATCTGAAGCATGCAGACCTTCAGCGTTTGTAACGGGAAGTTGGAGAGATTTCAAGCACTCTCATCCCACCTCCTGGCGCTTCTGTTTCTGGTTAAGGCCAGACATAACCACAAGAACAAGCTTTCTCACGGTGTTTCAGCACATTTCCTGTTGGTCCTGGAAGAAAACTGGAAGAACGTTTGAAATTAAGAGGACATCAAGCCTTTGTAGAACCGCAAAGGCTCCGGTTTGGAACTGGGCGCAGGCGCTGAGTGTTGGCTAGGGGTGAGTTTGCTTTCCTGGCCCAGTCTGTGCCATCCCGGCTCACAAGTGTCCCCCCCGCCAAAAGAGAAGAGTTGATCTTTTGTTATGGAGAAATGAGTCACGGTCCCGCGGTGCTCTGGTGGGACGGGAGCAATCCCGGGGCGCTTCGGGAGGCTCCGACGGAGCCGCCTTGTGCAATGGGTAAATCTGGGGCCGGCAGCGGGTCGGAGGTGGGCGTGAGGGTGGAACACCATCGCCGCGGAGGGAGCGGCCCCCATCGTGCTGTCATGCAGGCCGGCCTTTCTGGGGAAGTTTCACCAGTGTCCTTTACTGGAGGGCACTGGGCTGTGCGAAGCAAAGGGCCGTGAGTGGAGCTGGCTGGAGAATTTGTGTGTGTGGTCGTGGGGAGGGGACCACGTGGAAACGCCGCACTTTGGGGAAGGGGAAGACGTTTGCAAACCGTTTCATCAAACTGTTGATGTCAGAGAACATGGCGGGGGGGATCCAACACAAGTTGAAGTTTGCTTGCATCGTCCTGGGATTGCTTCTGTTGTGACCGACACTTGTAATCAAATTAAACCAAACCACACCAAAAACAGCCACCAGGGAAACCTTTCCGCTCCGGCCGCCCCGTGGTCTCAGGAGCCCTTGGCGGTTCCGTCGCTGTCCCTGCTGGGGAGCGGAGCGTGAGAAAGCGGCTTGGGGCCGGGGGAAGGCGAACTGCGAAGGCACCGTGCCCCCCGCCACCGGGAGGGGTGGGCTGCGTCCCTGGAGACATCCAGCCACGTCCCCCGTTCCGTCAAGCGCGTGCTGCGCCTCTGGATTTAGTCTGGGGCCTGGGAAGGAGCCGATGCCCGGTTTTGGTCTATTTGGGGATTTAAATCGCTAACGCTTTCTTTTTTTTTTTTTTGAAGATTAGAGAGCACCGGAGCGGAGCAGCCCAGCCCGCTGAAGGGTGTCGGGACACATCGCGAGAAGGGTCAACGCCACGGAGCCGGGCCGGGATTTGGCCTCGTCTCGCCGTGAAGCGCAGGTGTAGTTTACTTTCCCCGTCCTGTCCCTGCTAAGCCTTCACCACGGCGTTGCTGCAGTGCCCCCCGTGAGGCTCAGGCTCAGGCGATGCCCAGGTCGGGTCACGCATCCTCGGCGCCCGGTTCGGACCCCGCGCCTGCGCTTTGCTAAATCCAGGGCTCGGCAGCGGGGGTTGAGGCGGAGGCCTGGGGGAGGGCGCTGGGGGGTCGCCCCTCGAGGGTGCCGGGCCAGCCGGGGGGGAAGACGTCCAGGTCTGTGCTGCTTCAGAAGGGGTTCCCACACCTCACCCTTCTCCTTTGGGAAGCGTGTTTAGGGAAGTCAGAGCCCTGCATCTGATGGCGGCTGGGAACGCAGGTCCGCTTTGTGGTGAGAACGTCAGATGCCACCGCTGGAAGCCTGAGAGGGTCTGGAAAAACACCCAACACCCCGCTTCGGGGTACGCGACGGGCAAGGCGGCCGCTCGCGTTCCTCCCGTCCAGCTCCGTCCCTCTGCCGCCCTTCCCCGGCTCGGCGGAGCCGCGCTCCCGACAGCGCTGGGTGCCGGGGCCGCCTGGCCGCCGCAGCGGGGCGAGGGAGGGGAACCTGACCCAGAGCAGGCAGGGGCTAGCAGCCCTGCTGGGAGCAGAGCCCAGATCCCTGGGCTAGCTCGCCGCCAGCAGGGCCACGCTGCCTCCCCTGGGCAAGGGGGAGTTTCCCTGGGACAATCCTTTCTTCTCTCGGCCTTTTTTTTTTTTTTTTTTTTAATTAAATTAAATTAAATTTCTGTAGCATCTTTTTTTATTACTCTGGTGTACCTTAGGCATGGCTCTGGGTCCGTGGGGGTGAGCTGTACACCACCGAAGAGCCGGGCTGACTATCTGCCCGCCACGCCTCCCCCCGCGCCCGCGGCCGCCCCGGCGCTGCGCTGCCCGCACGTGCCTGGGTTTCATCAGGCCCCGGCCGCACTTCAAAGGCCGCGTTTGCTGAGCCGCGCGCTTCCCCGGCAGGCTCCGGGCATTAATCACCCCGAGCCCGCGTGGAAAGCGCGGCCGTGTCACGCCTCTTTGCCGCGGCCGGGTCCCTCCTGGCCACCACCCGCCCGCGCTGCCCGGGCTGCTGGCCCCCGCGGAGGGGCCGTGCCCGTGGCCGTGGCCGTGGCCGTGGCCGTGGCCGTGCCTGCGAGCCCCCGGCCGCCGCCGCGGTTGGCTGCAGGTGCTGCGCCAGCGCCGTGGCGGACGCCGTTGCGTGCGGTCAGCGCCGTCCTCGCCTCGTCTGCGCCGCTGCAGCAGCCAGCGGGCCCTGGCACGCGCCGGCGCCCGGCCAGGCGGGGGGCAGCGCAAGCACCAGAACTCATTTCTGCCCCTGGAGCTCTGCCGCTGAGACACAGGGGCCGTGTTTGTACCCCCAGAAATGCAGGGGCTGTGTTTG
>JADKXX010009561.1:0-15707 GCA_017310255.1 Butorides virescens | reverse complement strand
GGGGGTCCCCCTCAGTGTGGCCACTTCCCCAGGTGCCCTGGACGACTTCGAGAAGGCCAGGCCCGCCGCCCCCCCGCCGCCGCCGCCCCCCCCCCGGGGCCCAGCCCTCGCCCAGCGCCGCCGCCAAGGTGCGACGCTGCCAGGATGCGGCCGCCCCCCCCGGGGTGGGGAGACGCCGTCCCCGCGGCGGGGGGGGGCCCTGACCGTGCCCCTCTCCCCAGGCCTCCCTCTTCGCCTCGCAGGAGAGGTTCTTCCAGGAGCTGTTTGAGGGGGAGCTGGCGTCGCAGGCGGCGGCCGAGTTCGAGCAGGCCATGCAGGAGCTGGCGCGGGAGGAGCCGCACCTCGTGGAGCAGTTCCAGAAGCTGTCGGAGGCGGCGGGCAGAGTGGGTGAGTGGGGACGGCGCCGGCCCCGCTGGGTTTCAAGGACGTGGGGGGCCAAGGCGCGGCCGCCCTTCCCCGCCCCGCCGGGTCGGTCGTGCCGGAGGCGGCGCGGCGCAGCCCTCCCCGTGTGCCGGGAGCGCGCCGCCGGATCGGCCTCAGGTCTCGCCGCCGGCCGGGGGACCGGGGTCACGGCAGGGTGAGGGACACGCGCCAGCCCGCCGTGGGACTGGGCTCGGGGGGCACTGGTGGCGGGGGGCTCCCCACCACACTGGGTGGTCTCGGTTTGGCTCGGGGCCGGCAGGCCCCCCCCGGCGTTGCCGTGCCACTGCCCCAGCCCTCCTGCCGCCGGCCGGCGCTGCGGCGGAGTGGGGCCGGGGGGAGGTTTGGGGGCAGTCCCCATCCTGCAGGCCGCTGGGACACCCACTTAGGAGCAGGGTCCCCAAAACAAGACCCTGACCCTTGCCCAGCGGGGGGTCCCTGGTCTGCCTGGCGTCTCCCGACTGGCGTCTCGCCGTCCCCGCAGGCAGCGACACGGCGTCGCAGCAGGAGTTCACCTCCTGCCTGAAGGAGACGCTGAGCGGCCTGGCCAAGAACGCCACCGACCTGCAGGTACGGCCGCCCCCCCCCACGCCCCCCCGCCGGCCAAGCGGGGTGCCCCCCGCCCCCGGGGGTGCCCTGACGCCGTCCTCGCAGAGCAACTCGGCCTCGGAGGAGGAGCTGGCGAAGGCGCTGGAGGGGCTGGGGCTGGAGGAGGGCGACGGCGAGGGCAGCGTCCTGCCCGTCATGCGGAGCATCATGCAGAGCCTGCTCTCCAAGGACGTGCTCTACCCCTCGCTCAAGGAGATCACCGAGAAGGTGGGGGGGGGGGCGCCGGGCCCCGGGGGGGGGCCCGGGGGGGGGGGGGGGGCCCGGCCGACCCCCCCCCCCCCCACGCTGCCCCCCCCGCAGTACCCCGAGTGGCTGCGGCAGCACGGGCAGGCGCTGCCAGCCGAGCAGTACGAGCGGTACCGGGCGCAGCACGGCGTCATGGGCCGCATCTGCCGGCAGCTGGAGGGCGAGCAGCCGGGCGAGGGCGAGGAGGAGCGGCGGGCGCGCTTCGAGACCCTCCTCGACCTCATGCAGCAGGTGAGCCGGGGCGGGAGGGGGACACACACAGAGCCCCCCAGTGCCACCCTGACACCCCCCCACCATGTCCCCCTCCAGCTGCAGGACCTGGGGCACCCACCCAAGGAGCTGGCTGGGGAGTCGGTGAGTGTCCCCGGGGACCCCCTGGGGGGGCAGCGGCCTTGCCCGGACCCCCCTCCCCCCGGACGCCTGGGTCCCCCCGCTCACCCTCCCCTCCCTGCCGCAGCCCCCCGGCTTCAACCTGGACCTGCCGGGGGCGGCGGGCGGCGAGCAGTGCCGCCTCATGTAGCGCTGGCGGCGGGACGGGGGCACCCGTGGCCCCCCGGTGCTGCGCTGCCAAGGACGGCCCCCGCCTCGTTACCGACTAATTAAGACCCCGACGAGGATGAGGATGAGGACGAGGAGGAGGAGGAGGCCAAGCGGAGCCGGAGCCGTGGCCGCTGAGGAGCGGGGCTGGACGTGGCAGCCCTGGCTCTGCCGTCCCATGCTGGGGGCGGCCGTGGGGCTCGGGGGGCCCAGTGTGGGGTGGGGGCGCGGGGACCCTGGCCCTGGGGACGTGTGTGTCCCCCCCAATGTCCCCAATAAAGGTGTTGGCAACTACACTGGCTCCTGCCTGCGGAAACCACGGGGGGGGGGACCCCGAGTAATGTGCAAGGGAGGGGGCGTGTGAGACCCTACAATAACACGGGGGACACAGGGCGACCCTACAATAATGGGAGGGGGACAGGGCGACCCTACAATAATGGGAGGGGGACAGGGCGACCCTACAATAACACAGAGGGGCGGGCGACCCGACAATACCGGGGGGGGGGGGGGGGGCACACAAGGTGACCCTGCGATAACACGGGGACGCAGGCGAGGCGACCCTACAGTAACACTGAGAGGGCACAGGGCGACCCTACAATAACTCGGGGGCGGGGGTCGCCGCTGCCATGGCGACGGCGGGGCCGGGGCGGTGCTGTCGCGCGCTGTCGCGCAGCGGCCGTTGCCGTAAAGCGCCGCCTCGGCGCCGTAAAGCGTCCCGCGGAGGCGGCGCACTGAAATGGCGGCGGCTGGGCCCGGAGCCGGTGGCGGAGGAGCAGCCGGCGGCCGCGGGCCCCGCGCCTGAGCAACGGCCGGGAGCTGCCGGTAGTCGGGTCGGTGCGGGGCGGGGCCTCCCCTCCCTCCCCCTCCCCGCCCTGACCGGCGGCCCTCAGCCCCGGCCCCGGCGGCCCTCCCCTCCCCCACCCGCCGGGCGGCGGGGCCGGGGGCGGGGCCGGGCGGGCTCCTCCGGGGGGGGCCCAACGCGGGGGGGTCCCGCCGCCCGCACGGTGCACCGGGCCTTTGGGGGCGGCTGGGGTGGGGGGCTTGCGGGGCTGTCGTGTCTTTGTGGGGGGGTCCCGCTGCCCCCGGGGGGCCGTCGTGCCTTTGGGGGGGTCCCCGCCGCCCCTGTGGGGGTGCCGTGCTTCGGGGAGGGGGTCGGAGCGGTCTCTCCTGCCCCCAGGACCGGTCCCTGCCACCTCCGTGGTGCCATCGTCTCTTTGGGGGGACGCTGAGGGGACCCCTGCCATGCCCAGGGTGTTGCTCTGCCTTGGGGGGGGCCACTGTGGGTCCCCTCCCGCCCCCAGGGCTCCTGTCCTGTTGCCTCCGTGGTGTCACGGTGCTTTGGGGGGGCGC
Organism: Butorides virescens; assembly: GCA_017310255.1. Classification (NCBI taxonomy): domain Eukaryota; kingdom Metazoa; phylum Chordata; class Aves; order Pelecaniformes; family Ardeidae; genus Butorides; species Butorides virescens. The sequence continues at coordinate 12,545 of JADKXX010009561.1, read as the reverse complement.
TGGGGGGTCCCTTCCAGCCCTACAGCTGGTCCCGCTCCCTCGGTCATGGGGGGGAGCTCGGCCGAGTGCCCCTCCTGCCCCCCAGGTCCAAACCTCGTTGTCCTTGGGCCCTCCTCACCCCCTCCCTTCCAGGACAGTCCCTGTTGTCCCTTGGGGGGGTCCCCAGGGAGCAGGGGTCCCCGGGGCAGGCGCGGCCGGACCCTGCGCTGCCGGGCTTTAACCTGTTGTTTCCGTCAGCTGCCAGCGAACCTCCAGCCCCGGCCTCGGCGCTCGCTGCCCGCGGCACCGGCACCGCCGCCGCACAGGTGAGTGGGCCGCCCCGCGTCCGGCAGCGCTCGCCTCGCGTCCGTCTGTCCTGCGCGCGGTAGAGGTGGATGTCTGGGCTGCGTCTGCCTCGGTCTTCTTCGTAATGCCGAATTATTTGTGTCGGTGGCGTGGCCCTGGGCTCCTCCGGCTGCTCGCCCCTTCGGTCCTCCAGGATTTCTCCTGCCGTTCAGGCTTCCCTCAGCCTCGGGACCGCTGCTTTCCCCCGGGGAGCCGGGAGCATCCCCCCTCCCGGGTGCTGGATAGGGAAGGGGCAGTTCTGCGTGCTGAAGCAGCCAGTGCTCGTTAGCTGTGGTTAATTAGGCCTTGCCCACACTGGGAGCGGGTTCATGCTGTCCCGTGAGGCACTGGGGGAGCCTGGGCCGTGCCGTGGGGAGGTGGGTGCTGTGTCCCCCAAAGAGACGCTGCCATACCCAGGATGCTCCAGGGTGGAGGTTCTGGACATTCGGGTGGGCAAACGGGAAGCTGCTTAATTAGTGTCGTCACTTGGACCTTGCAGGCTCCCAGGTAGGTTCGTAATTAACCGAGGCTCTCCTGAACGCGGCCCGCTGGCGGGCTTCTGCCCACGTCTCAGCAAACCGGAGGCGCCTGGCCGGCCTTTCCCGAGCGAGGTGTGTTCGGGGTGGAAACCTGTTCATCACGGGAGGTTGAACTGGGGGTTTAAACCCCCCAACACCATCCTGGGGGGAAGGAAGGCTCCTCTGCAGCGAACCAAGGAGGTTGCCTCCGTCGATGTCCGATGAGAAAACTTCCCTTGCGTGGAAGAGGCTCAGCCGAGCCCAGCGCGGGAGGGACCTGGTGTAAATGCTGGCACGAGGCCGTGCCGCGGTGTTCTGTGGGCATCTTGGCGTGCTGGGGCGTTAGAAACCGAGGTGAGGAGCTCTCGGTGGGTCAAAAATGCCCCACGCTTGCTTCTCGCTCTGTTGCTCCTCTGCTTTACAAAGCCCAAACGTGGACTGGGTGCTGAGCGCCCATGGAGCCTGGCTATCTGGGTGTTTATAGAGCTATGTAAATATTTTAATGACGGATCATTCAGGGACAAAGCGTCTGCGAGCGCAGGGTTCCCAGCCATAAAGCAGCTGGGTTGGCGATGCCGTGGCGCATGGCCGAGTCCTGTGGGTGCTGCGGAGGGGCACCGAGTGCCGGCGTGGATGGGTGGTGGATCTCGGGCAACAGCGAGGGGCTGGAGCCGTCTGCCGCATGGAGTATGGCCTGCGTCCCGCCGGCTCGTGGCCTTACAGGTTGGGCTAGCAGCTTGGGAGGGAAAGGACCATCTCCTGGGCACGGCTGTTGGAGTTGCTGATCAGTATCGTGCCGGTTTGGGGGCTTGGAGACCGGCAGGCAGTGGGGCGGCGCGGCGGTGCGAGCCCCGGCGGTGCCAGCAGGATGCTGAGCCCCAGGCGGTCGCTCGTCGGGTCGAGGCCGTTCCTGCCGTAGGGGGAGGAGGCAGCAGCGCTGTGGCAGCACCCGCAGCTCGATCCCGGTGGACGCAGAGGCTGCCAGGAGGCTGAGGCATGCGGAGGGATATTTTTAGGGCCCTCGCAAGGGTGCTGGAGAGTCAGGCTTCGAGCATGTGAAGCTGGGAGTGCTGATCCTGTCCAGATGTTGACTCCAGGGAACTGCAAAACCCACGCGTCAGCTCCCGGGGTCCCTCTGCCTGGTGCCCTGGAACCAGGCTGGGTTCGGTGGCTCCGGACACGTGCCCCAAGGCATTGCCACCTTGGCAAGGAGACCGGTGGGGGGCTCGGGTCCCTCGCTGAGGGCTCAGGGCTCTCTGCAGGGCTGACCGCGTCCCAGCGCCCTCCGCTCTGCGCCGAGCAGGGTCTCACTGTTTCCCTCAGCCACTGCTCCCCAGTTTGGGGAGGCGGAAGCGACACCTTCGGCACCGTCTGCGTTTCCAGCAGCCAGCGATTCGAGCGCGGGGTTCCCCCGTGTCCCCCTGCTGCCGGTTTGTCCCTGCCTGAGCCCTCGAGCGCCGACGGCGTGCTGCGCCGCGCCACGGGGCTGCTGGTGGACGCGCGCTTTAATCTCCCTGCCACGTGAACGGCTTCGGTGCCTGCGAGCGGAGCTGGTGGGTGGCTGGGGAGGCTGATGCAGAGCTGCCGGAGCCGAGTGCGCAGCCCGGCTATCCGTCCGTACCGGGCAGCCAGCACAGGCTGCTCTCGTGCTCCCGGGCACAGAAGATGGCTGGGGAGCCCGGTGTCCCCCGCCGTGTCCCTGGTGCTGGCAGAGGCTGCGTCTGTCCCTGCTGTCCCCTCTGCTGAGGGAGCAGAGAGCTGCTTTTCTCAATTTCCCTGCGAGGTTACGGTCCTCTGGTGTGGGTGGATGAGACACGAAGTCAGGCTAATTATTTGGTAATGGATTCCTCTCTTCTGAAAGCTCATTTCTTGTTCCTCACCTTCGTGAGAAGGCTGCCGTGCAACAGCGTTAATGACAGATGGGAGTAGGTAATTTGTCACAGGGGAATAACTGCCGAGGAACAAAGTCCAAACCCGGTTCCTTCTGTGTGTGCGAAGGCTCTCCCGGCCCCTTGCTGCCGAACGCAAAATACCTGGCGGGGGGAAAGCTGATCTGCTGGCGGACTTTCCGGGGAGCGAAGCCGTAGCGGAGCTCTGTGGTGTTCTGAGCCTGTTCCTTGGTCACCTGGCATGACAGGCGCCCGACCAGGGACGGAGTTGCCTCGCCGCTTAGAGCAGTAAATTAAAACCAGTCCTGCCCGAGCTCCTGCCTAGTCCTGCCCGCAGCCCCCAGCGTGCCGGCGCAGAGCGGGCACCCGGCGGGTTTGGCCACGGAGAGGGGCGCTGGGGCAGCTCTCGTCCCTGGCGTTGCTTCTCAGCCCTTTCCTCCCCCTCTCCGCCGTAGTGGTGTTTCTAACGTGGTTTTATACGGGCTGCCAGGCCAGCTGGGGAGGAGTGAAAACTGAAGCTGCAGAAAACACCTTATCTTTTTCTTCTGCACTACCGCTCTTGTCGCTGAGCGAGCACCGGCAGTCGGCTGAGGCTCGCTGCTGTTTTCAGTTGCATAAACTTGGTTTCCTTATAAAAGCTCCTACGCTGGAAAAGCTTTTATCGTGCTTCAGCCAGAGCCAGCCCGGCTGCCCAGGCCTTCCCCGGGCGCCCGGCGGTGACGGTGGTGGCGGCCCCTGCTCCGCTGCCCTGCGGCTGTAGCTGTGGGTCGGCAGCTTCAGCAAGCCCTGCTCGCCTCCTAAATCACCCCTGTCTAGAGAGGAGCCGCGCTCAGGCTTGGGCTGGCAGCGACAGACCCAGCCTGGGCAGAGCCTTTCGCCACCTTTGGCTCTTCGGGGTTCTCTGCTGGTGCTAATTCCCAGTCTAACGAGGATTAGTCTCCGAAGTGTTTGCTGTAATCGGAGTTAATGATGTTCTGGCTTTGGCTTTTCCCCGCGTGTAAGTGGGGAACTTTGAGCAGGCTCCCTGACACCGGTTAAGAGCGAGCAGCTAAACCGAGTATGACAAAGTCTGACTAAAAATAGAAGGAAAGTAAAGAACGAGCAAAGCATAAATAAAATGTTGTTGGGCTTTTTTTTTTTTTTTCCCCTCCACCTTGGCAAAACCTCTGCTGCTCGTGACTCCAGTGTGCTTTCCTCCCATGTCTCGGCATAACCCGGTGAGGTGGCCACCTGTGGCCACTGGCAAGTGATGGGCACCGTGATCCTGGGGGGGGTCCACAGTCCCTGGGCGTGGAGGCAGCTCTGCTTCACAGCCACGGCAGCAGGGGGGAGCTGGGGCTGCTTTGGACACCGTCCCCCGATGCAGCGGGGCCGTCGCTGCTCCTGCAGCCCGTGCCTCCCCTCCCCACGGCAGCCGGCTCTCCAAAGCAAGGGCTGGGAAACGCCCGGGAGCTGAGAACGTGCTCGCCTTTGGGTTTCCATGCGCTCGTGAGGAATTGGTGAGCCTCTGCCGGAGCAACTGGAAATGCTGGGGAGGTCCTGGCCTCTTTGCCTGGATCTGCTCTTGCCCCCTCCCCAGGAGGAGCAGGGTGGTTGGGGGTGCCAGAGGCCGAAGCTTATGTTTGGGGGAGGCTGGGCGGGCTGGCCAGGCGTCTGGGGCCACTGTCCTGTCTGTGGCATGGAGGAAAACGGCCCCTCAGCAATGCCGGGAGGATTTTGTGCGTGGGAAGGTGTTTAAAAATCTGTCACTGGGGTTAAAAAAACCTCTTGAGCAGCTTTTAACTGTCTGCCTACGGTCTGCAGGTGCCAAGAAGTTTCTCGATATCGTGACTCGCTGCCTTCCCAGCCACCTTGCCTCATCTGCCTGCGGTCTGAGCCCCGCTCCTGCCTCCCTGCCCGCCCCGAGCCGGGGATGTGTGTTGTGCAGCTGCCAGGCTGGAGTCAACACCTCCTCCTTCCCCGAGAGCGGCTGGGGATCGCCAGTCGGGAAGCGCCCGTCTCATTGCGAGAGGCGAAGCGGGGTCCGGGCGCAGGCAGCGGAAGCCGGGAGCCGTCCCGTGGGCAGGAGGAGAGGCAGCACGGCGGGTCGTGGATCTGCTTCCCTGCTAAATCGACGGCGTCTGAGCAAATTAGAAACCGGAGAGGAATTTAGGGGATGGCGGCGAGCGGCCCTGTTACCCGGCTGTGGGTGCCTCGGTGGAGGCCGAGGGATGTTACCGTTCGCTCTGCCCTCAGCAATAACTGATGAGCTTTTGTTGTTGTGTAGCCACACGCACACCGCTCCTCCGCTGGTTGAGTTTTCCCGTAGAAAGCGGTGCTCCCCAAATCAGCTTGCGACGCCATGGGTGCGCGTGCAGCTCCGCGGGCGCGGGCCAGCCCGTCCCCATCTTGGCAGACTGGCTGTGGCAGGGATGCTCCAGCTTCTGATTTCTCCCTCTCTCACAGGCAGGGTGAGTGCTCTGGAAACGCGATGTCGGATAAAGGGAGCAGCATGGAGGGGAAGACGGACATAGTGAACGGTAAGGGTGCCGGCAGGGACCGGTCTCCCCCTGCCTGGGGTCTCCTGCCAGGGAGGCTCATGGCCTTGTCTGCACCACGCAGGCAGCTTGTCCAGCAGCCCGGAGGAGATGTCAGCTGAGGAGGGCCGAGAAACCTCCTCCGGCATCGAGGTGGAGGCCTCCGACCTCAGCCTGAGCCTCACGGGAGACGACGTGGGGCCCAACCGCACCAGCACGGAGAGCCGGGACACAGACACGGAGAGCTCGGGGGAAGAGAAGGACTCTGACAGCATGGACGACACGGGCCACTACTCCATAAACGAGGAGAACCGTGCCCTTGACCGGTCGCACTCTGAGGAGGAAGAGGAGGAGGATGAAGAGGAGGAGCAGCGGTCCCACCGCCGTGCCCAGCGCAAGCGTGCCAACCACGACCAAGACTTCTCCGACGACGAGCAGGCCCTGGAGGACTGGGTGTCCTCGGAGACCACGGCGCTGCCCCAGCCCCGCTGGCAGGCGGTCCATGCCCTCCGGGAAAGGGAGCTGGGCTCCAGCGCCCGCTTTGTCTACGAGGCCTGTGGGGCCAGGGTCTTCGTGCAACGCTTCTGCCTCCAGCACGGCCTGGAGGGCCACACAGGCTGCGTCAACACCCTGCACTTTAACCAGCGCGGCACGTGGCTGGCCAGCGGCAGCGACGACCTCAAAGTGGTGGTGTGGGACTGGGTCAGGAGGCAGCCGGTGCTGGAGTTCGAGAGCGGCCACAAGAGCAACGTCTTCCAGGTGAGGAGCGTGTGGGGAGGGTCCTTGGGGGGCTGGGGGTGACAGAAGATCCCCCAGGGTGGGCAGGCGCCGGCTCTAGAAGCACGTAACTTCAGCCAGACGGTGCTGTGCGGGGCAGGAGAAATGTGTTGTTAAAGATAAGGGTTGTGGGAGGGGTCCAGGAGCGGAGCGGTAGCCAACCACCCAAACCCACTGGTGTGCCCTAAAATCCACCACCTCGCGAGCCCTGGCTGGGGGTGGCGGGGCGAGATGGCCCCATTCCCACGGAGCTTCCCCCTGCTGCTCCTCTGGCCCCAGGTTTGGGGGCGGCCGTGGGCAGGAGCCGTGCTCGGAGGAGGCCGTGCCGTGCCGTGCCGTGGTGGGCAGCGCGGCACGTGGGCGGTGCAGCAGCTCTGCCACCGCGCTCGGAGGGACGCTGGCACCACCAGCATCTCCGCCGGGCTCTCGGCTCCCCGTGCTCGTCAGAAAGGGCCGGGACGATTGCTCGGAGAGCTCGGCCCCTCAGGCCACGGCTTTGCAGTCGCTGCCTGCAGATCTGAGCGTCCGGGGCTCGCTGGGGTCTGGCAGGGGCGCTGCCCTCCATTCCTCTCCCGTTTTGCCCCATTTCCATCCTCGTGTACACAAGCCCCTGCCCCGGCGTTGAGCGCTGCCCCTCGCTTGCTCTCTTCCAGGCCAAGTTCCTCCCCAACAGCGGCGACTCCACCCTGGCTATGTGTGCCCGGGACGGCCAGGTCCGGGTGGCCGAGCTCTCTGCCACCCAGTGCTGCAAGAACACCAAGCGCGTGGCACAGCACAAAGGAGCTTCGCACAAGGTGAGCCCCGACCAGCCCGCGGAGGGGGCGGGTGGCAGCTGGGGACCCCCGAAACACCCGGGGGCCATCCTGGCTCACCGGCTGCCAGGATAGCGAAGGCAGAGCTGCTCTCACGGAGGCACCGGTTCTTAAATGATTCTCTGTAATCGCTGTCACCTCCGAGGGTGACGAGAGGGGCCCTGCGCCCTGCAAAGCAGCGATGTGAGCGCTCGGCTGCGGGTGTGGAGGGCTCGGTGCTGCGCCGGCTCCTGTTAATATAGCCGAGGGTTTACTGGGAGAAAGAGATCTTGCCACTTTGTTGGGTAAAAAGGGAACCAATGCCCAAGTATTTATCTTCCAGCTGGCCCTAGAACCGGATTCTCCATGCACTTTCCTATCAGCAGGTGAAGATGCTGTAGTCTTCACCATTGATCTGAGACAAGACCGGCCCGCCTCGTGAGTATTTCTCTACCCGCTCCCGCTGCCGAGACCGGGGAAGCTCCAGGGGGAGATCCGGGGCCCCGGGGGGGGCTCCCCAGCGAGCGGGTGGTGCTCAGCTGCGTAGGGCTGAGGGTCCCGCTTGTGCTGCTGCGTTTTCACGTCAGCACGTGTCTGTCCAGCGGGCATACGGTGGGAAAACCGGTATTTTTTGGCTTTCAAGCAGCGTTGTCTTCCCCGAGGTGCAGGGTCAGACCGGAGAGCTTTCCGGTGGCTGGTCTGGGACCGGCCACCTCGCGCCAGGGTACGGATGTGAACCCTGCCAGTCAGACGAGCGCCTTTGAACCCTCATCCTCCTCGGGATGGGGCCCTGTTCAGATAGGAAACAGAAACGGTACCGGTGCGGCAGGTCCCTGCGCAGGCCGGCCTACCGCGGCGGCTGCCAAAGGCTGCCCATCCGGCGCCCCTTCGCCCACCCTGGGCGCGGCGCTGAGGGTCCTGAGCTCCTCCTGCGCGGTGAAGTGGCCGATTTAATCCCAGCACTGAAACCTCTCCGCGCTGGCAGCAGCTCGGCGCTCGCGGTTCGCCCGACTCGCTCGTCGCATGAGCGCTATTGCAGTTAATTGAAAAACAATAATTAGCGAGCAGCCGGGTGGTGCGTGCTGGATCTCAACCCGTATCGCTGAGGGATCTGTTGTTTCTGACAAGCTTCCAAAATAAATCCGCGACGGGTGTTCAAACAGACGCCTGGGCTTGGGATCGTGGTGCTTCTCCAGTATAGCGGCGTATTATTTTGAAGATGATCCTGCTTAAAACCGAGGGCTTCAGCGCTCGTCTCCCGGTGGTTTGGTTTTATTTGTGTGTGCGAGTGCTTTTGGCTACAGCCTTAAACCCATCTGTTTCATAACCAGGACAAAAACTGCCGGGGCGTTTCAAAACAGCCGCATTTAATCCTCGTCCCTGCTCTGCCCCCCCCCCCCCCCTCCCCGTTTGCCGGGTCCGTTTGGAGTGGTGTCTGTCGGTCAGCAGGCTGGCGTGGGTCTGTCCCTCCTCTTTCTTCGCGGGGATCCGTGCTGCTGTTTGGGTTTGATGCTCGCGGGGAATCGTCGCCCCGTGAGCGCGAAGCCGCTCCGGAGGCAGGGTTCGCAGGCAGACTGTAGGCAGCTCCCGTCCTTCATTAAGCCGAACGGTATAATTAGAAGAGAGACAAGCTTGTGAGCTGGCTGTTCCCTCCCGAGGATGCTGCCTCGGTTTGCGTTCGTGTCTGCGAAGCCGAAATATTGAGCTCCTGGGGGAGGGGGGATGGGGCCTGTGTCGGATTTCGTTAAATCTGGGCCTGATTACAGCGAGACGGGTGGGGAAAAATAACAGCAGAGCGTTTCTGCTCTGGAGTTAATCCGATTCTGCCCTCGCCGCTGCCTGTCCGGCTCCATCGGGCTCGAGTTCGGGCCCTGAAACCCTTCAGGCATTTCGGAGAAAAACGCTAGGGAATGATTTCACTCCGTGCCGCTCGAGTCGCAGACAGAGCATGTGCTCGCCTCAGCTGGGAGGCTGAAACAGTCGGGGGGGGCGGGGGTTTGTTGGTGGAGTGTTGGGTTTTGGTGGGTTTTTTTTTTCTGGGAGTGAGTAAGAGACTCGCGCGGCTCCTGCTTCTCCCATCTGGCCCCTGTTTTGAATTCGAGGTGGATTTTTTTTTTTTTTTGTTATTATTTTTCCTCGTCTCTTAAAGGAAACTGGTTGTGACAAAGGAAAAGGAGAAGAAAGTGGGTCTGTACACCATCTACGTGAACCCAGCCAACACCTACCAGTTCGCTGTGGGAGGCAGAGACCAGTTTGTCAGGTGAGTCTCTGCTGGGGACCCAGACCGAGGCCCCAAAGCGGACTTGAACGTCCCCAGGGGGGCTCAGTGGTACCCCTGTGAGCTCTGACACCTCTGATGTCGTCTCCCCCCCCCAAAACGCTCGTGGTTTCAGTCACTAACGCCCCCACAGCCTGTTCTCCCACAAGCAGCAGGAACACAAGGGGGATTAATAGCGAAGGGTTTGGATCCCCTGAGGCTTAGCCCTGGGATCCACCGTCAGCCTGCCCTGCCGCTGGGAGATCCCTCCCTCGGGAGCTGGCAGTGCCCTTACCGAGCTTCTGATAAACCTCCCCTCGCCCCCCCCGCCCGGGGATGGTGCCCGGCGGGCATCAGAGATGAGATTAAGGCTCGGGGAAGGTCTCGGTTTCAGCAGGACCGAGCTCCTTAAGTGACAAATGCAGCCTTGGAAACGCTCGGAGCAGCCCCCGCGGGGGACCGGGCTGTGTCCGTGTGTCTGTCCCCTCGGCTCCCTGGTGTCTGTCCCCTCGGCTCCCTGGTGTCTGTCCCCTCGGCTCCCTGCGCCAGTGCAGAGCCCCCCCCCCAGAGCCAGTGGGTTTTGAGGTGCAGCCCGCGTGGGGTCTGCGCTGGGCAGAGGCGAATCGTGCGTGCACCAAACCTGCCCGCTTCCCAGCTCCCCGAGAGCGAGCAGAGCCGCGGCGCCGCCCGGCTCCCCAAGGGTGCGTGGGAGCCGGGGGGGGGGACACCGCAGCCCTGCCGCCGGCATCGCTCGCGCGGCATCGGCTCCCCGGAGCGCCAGCCACATGGGTGTCTGGCGTGCCGGCAGCAGCTCCTGGGGCGCCGGGCACGGAAACACTTAACACATGGGCTCGCAGACTGCTCAGACAGCAGCACCGGTGCCTCGCTACCCCGGAGGCTTTCGGAAGAGCCCGGGACCGTTGCTCAAAACGCAGCCTCCCCTCCTGCCCGCGCTCTGCTGCTCTCCCCGTCCTCTGCCCCTACCCAAGTGCCTCCTCTCCACCAGCACCGGGCAGCTCCTGGGGGGCTCCCGCATCGGGGACGCTGGGGACCGGGAGGAGCCCAAGCCAGCCACGGGGCCAGCGCAGGGGTGGCCACATCCCCCTGGCGGAGCAGCCTCCGGGCTGGCGGAGCCCTGAACGCGGGCCACAGCCTGTGTGCACGCAGGCCTTGGCGCTGTCGTGTGCCACCGAGCCGTGCCACCGAGCCATGCCTCCGACATAACGAGAGGTGACGTTAAGCTGCTTTGGCTGAGACTTCTGCCGGTCCGGGCCGCTCGCGGCTCCGCAGATCCCCCGGCGAGGGCCGGAGCCTCCGGCCGGCGTGGCGCAGGTCGTGGTTTCGGACGTGGCATCCGCGTGGTCGGGGAGAGCTGCTGCCCTGCCGCTCTCCTCCTGCCCCCTCCGTGCCCACCGGCTCGGCCTCCCTCGTGTCTCGAGCGAGTGCCAAACGCCCGCCGTCCTTCCCCCAGGATTTACGACCAGCGGAAAATAGATGAGAATGAGAACAACGGCGTGCTAAAGAAGTTCTGCCCTCACCACTTGGTAAGCAGCCCCGCTCTGCAGCGTGTACCGGTGCGGCGACGGGCGGCACCGGGGGTCCCCCCCCCTGCGGGGACGTGGCGTGGGAGAGCTGGCGGGCGGGTGGGCCAGCAGAGGACATCCCGCAGTGGCCGGTGGCTCTGGGCTGCCTGCGGTGGGCGGGCTGCAGCCCGGCCGCAGCGCTGTGGCTCGTGTGCCCATCTGCTGCGTGCCGGCGCCGAGCAAAGCCGAGCCTGGGGGGGGGAACTGCATCCAGGGGGGGGGGAACTGCATCCATGGGGGGGGTGAGGGGCAGCCAGGTCTCCCGCCAGCAGTGGGGCTGCCCGTGCCAGCCTCGCCAGCCCGGACCCGCCTTTGCCCAGCTCCCGTAGCCGGGCTGGTGCCGTGGAGCAGGAGCCCGGGCTGAGGCCTGGGCAGACCTCGCTGTCCGGATCTGCGGAGCGCTCCCTCGGGAGCCCTGCGGAGGAGCGGCCGAGAAGCGCTCGCTGGCCAAGTCTCTCGCAGGCTTCCTGCCTGGAAAACAGCTCAAGAGGGCGAACAGCCTGCCTGGGCTTTGGGTTTTTTTTTTTTTTCCCTTGACCCAAATCTTCCGCTGTCCGTGAAGCCTTGCTGTAGGAAGGGGCAGCGATTCCGTGCTCTGACTTTAAAGCCCTTGCAGAGCGGTCGCTCGCGCCCGGGGCTCCCTAACCGGGCGCGGGGGCGTGCTGGTGCGCGGCGGGGGGCGCGGGTGGGAGCAGAGCTGTCTGTGCTCTCCCTAGGTGAACAGCGAGTCCAAAGCCAACATCACCTGTCTGGTCTACAGCCACGACGGCTCGGGTGAGTGCCCGGCCCGCAGCGGGGCTGGTGGGCGAGTCGTGGGTGGCCCAGGCAGAGTCCTGGGGGGCCACCGGGCCGGGGGGGTGCTGGAGGCACCGCCGGGCACCGGGGGGGCTTGCAGCACACCCAGCCCTAGCAGAGAGACCACCTCCGCCGCGCGCTCCCTGCTAACACCCGTCCCTCCCGTCCTACGCCAGAGCTGTTGGCCAGCTACAACGATGAAGACATTTATCTGTTCAACTCCTCGCACACCGACGGAGCGGAGTACATCAAGAGATACAAGGGACACCGCAATAATGCCACCGGTAAGGACCGCCTGGGACGGGGGACGGGGCAGACCACCCCCTGCCAACCCGCATCCCCCTCTGGGGGGGCTCCAGGGCTCTGCCCAGGTCACCGTCCAACTCCTGCCGCCGCCGTGTCCCGTTCCCCGGCAGCCGGCGGGTCCGAGCTCGCCCCGGCTTCCCCCTCCTCGCGCCTGCAGCCGGACCTCGGGGCGGTCTGGAGCTGGGGGACCGTCCCCAGAGCAACCCGGAAGAATAATTGCCCGCTTTTAGCTTGTTCCTGCAGCCCCCCCGTGTTTCATCTGCCTCTCAAAGACCCTTAACACAAACTCTTGGGCTTGCAAAGAATGAGCTATTCTGTGTCTGGGGACGGAAGGGACCCACGCCGGTAACCCTGGAAACTCGCCGCCTGCCAGGCAGGAAGCGGATTCATGGCCGGGAGCTCAGCCCGGCTCCTGGCGGCCTCGGGCTGCCTGTTCCTCTCCTTTCAGTGAAAGGCGTCAATTTTTATGGCCCGAAAAGTGAGTTTGTGGTGAGCGGCAGCGATTGTGGCCACATCTTCCTGTGGGAGAAATCGTCCTGCCAGATCGTGCAGTTCATGGAGGGCGACAAGGGAGGAGTGGTGAGTGCCCCCCCCCGCCGAGCCGCCCTGCTCCGCCGCCAGCCGGGGCTTACGTCCGCGCCCAGCGCCGGCCGCTTTCCGTGCTTTTTCCTACCAAAAGCCAAGCAGGGTCCCCGTGGCCCCCTGGGGAGCGGCAGCGGGGGTGGCTGGGGAGGGCCACGGCGCCACGGAGCTCTGGTGTATGAAATCCCACGGGGGTCTCCCCCAGAC
>JADKXX010009556.1:0-77127 GCA_017310255.1 Butorides virescens | reverse complement strand
GTTGGTTTGTGCACCCCAAGGCCTTGGTGCATCCCCCCTGGGGGTTTCTGTGCACCCCAAGGCCTCGGTGCATCCCCCCAGGGAGACGCACCCCGAGGCTGGGAGCTTCGCCGGGTGCCCCTTGAGTGACTGCTCACTTTATTTATGGTGTGACATATGTAATATTGTCTATTTTTCTTACGTTTCCTGAGAAGAGGTAATATATAAGAGTATTGCAGATGCGCCTGCTGCGGGGCCGCCTGCTCTCCCGGGGGTCCAGCCCATCCCTGCCCTCCCCGCCGCGCGTGTCCCCGCATGCCCCCGGCCCCGCTCCGCGCCGGGGCTCTGCCTCTCTACCTCCGCCTCGCCGGGAAACCGCGGACGAGAGCATTTCCACGGAGTCTGCTCTTGTTTCCACTCCCTTCTGTTTTGCCTTTTTTTTTTTAATTATTTTTTTTTCTTTTAATAATAATAAAAATACCCTACAGAACCTTGCATTGAAACCAAAAGCCGAGGGAGGAAGGGGACGGGTGGCGCGGCACTAGCAGACGTCCAAACCAGAACGACAGCTTTAAAGTCTAATATTTCCCAAAAATTAGTGATGCGGGGAGGACGGCAGCGGCGGTGCGGCCGCGGGACCGGAGCGATGCGGGCGCGGAGGGGGCCATGGCGGTGCTGGGTGGAGCGGCGGGCGCTTCCGCAGGGTTTTACTCCAAAATAGTGTTGGAGCGTGCAGGGGGCCAGGGGATGCGTGCCCCGTGCCGTGCCCGAGCCACGTCCTTTGGTGGCTTTGTGGCATCTGGGAGATGGCAGACGGATGAGCCGCGTGGTGCCGGCACAGCCTGGCCAGTGGGTAGGGACACCCCGGTGGCTGTGGGGCAGCTTGGGGTGCCGGGGTGGCCGGGCACAGTCCTCAGCCAGATCAGGTCCCCGTGGCCGCCCACAGCTCCTATTTTTGTGTTCCCTCCCCGCCATCGCGGCTGGGGCCGGGTGATGGTGTTGGGGGCATGGGGACAGCCTGATGGAGGTCCCGGTCCCCATGGGGAGGCAGAGCCCGGGTGCTGGGTGCTGGGTGCGGCACCAGGCTGGAGGAGGTGGCAGGGGAGATGTGGCTCTCCTCAGGCACCAGGGCCCCATCCCCAGGCGGGCGAGGGTCTCTCCAGCTCCTTCCTTGCGTTCCCAACCCGCAATCCCAGCTGAAACCAAAGTGCCGCATCCCGGCGAGGCTGGGCACCCCGGAGCGGGGGTCCCCCCCCCGCCTGGGCTTTGCTCCATCACTGCCGGAGCCCTCCACAACCCCCCGCAGCCTCTCCTCTCCGTCCTCCTCTGGGTCCTGCCGGGGTCCCCGCTTCTCCTCGGGGTGTCCCCCTGGATCCCGGTGGGTTTGAGGTTGGGGACAAGATGCCACCTTGTTCCCAGGTCCCAGGCACTGTGCTGAGGCGTCCCCGCCACGGTGGCAGCCCCGGGGGCTCCTCCGATGCCGCTAAATGCCACAGTCCTGGGAGGGAGGTGTCGTGCCACCGTCCCCCCTCGCTCACGGCTGCGCGGGCAGCACCGGCTCCCTGGTCCCGTGCGGGGCTGAGCCCTGCCCGTGTCACCCTGCCAGCCCTGGGGACGGGGACGCCGGGGCACAGGGGGCTCAGAGGGTGCGGGGGGGCTGGAAACCAGAGCCCCCCACCAGGGCCGGGTGGGCATGGCAGCAGCCTGCCCTGCCCCACCGTGTGGGTTTTGGGGGCCAGCCCAGAGAGATGACGTGGTAGGACTTTCCTTCGGCATGCTGTCCCCCCCCCTTGCTGTTCCCCGCTTTCTCTAAGTGTACTGTATGTTTGACCTGTGAAAGATGTAAACTTTATGATTCAGGTTATGTCTGTTCTTAACTCTGTATCTGTGTAATAAAGACAATTTAATATCAACCGCAGGCTCCGTCGCCTGGGCTTGTGCTGGGTGCCCTCACCCCCCTGCACCCCCAACCCTGGGGGAGTTCGTTACAGCCCCAGGGTCATTTGCTGCCCCACAGAATGCTCTGAGGAGGGGTGTCCGAGGCAGGGGACATTCAGGGTTGTCCCCAGGGGACCCAAAAAGATCTCCCCTCCCTACTGCAGATGCTGCACCCCCTCGGGGTGCCCTGCTGCTCCCCCTGTGCCGGGGGCAGCCGCCGGGAGCTGGCTGCGCCCCCAGCACCAGCAGCGGGGTCGGTGGGCAAGGAGAGCCCGGGGGGGTGACCCCAAACACCGAACACGGGGGGCCGTGCCCCCGCCAGGCCACGCGTGTCGGCTCCGGCTGCCCACACGTGCCCGCGGCCGCCGCCGGGTCTCGAACCCGCGGCCCCGGGGTCACGGCCGGGCGGGGCCGCCTCTCCGGCAGGGGGCGGGGCCTGGCGACGCGCCCTGCTCTGATTGGCCCCTGATGTGTGAAAGTGGCGCGCCAGGGGGAGAGGCGCACGTGGTGGCGGGAGATCCGCACGTGGCGCCGCTGCGCTGGTCCCGCCGGCTCCGCGGGATGTTCGGGGGCCGGGCGAGGTGCGGCGGGGGCGGACCGGGCCGGGGAGGGACCGGGCCGGGGACCAGGCCCAGGCCCGGCTTGGTGGCAGGCGCTGGGGCTCGCTGGGCTGGAGCGGGGTCAGCTTTGCACCCAGGGGTGGGAGAGCTTGCCCCGCTGTGGGCTCGGGCCTGGGGCTGGAAGGGTGCAGGTTTGCCTTTGCTCGGGTGGGGCAGGGCTCCCTGCTGCTCCCTCTGTGCAGCCCCGGAGCTCCACTGCTGGGGTGGGCCCTGCCTCCTCTCCCCCTTCCCTCCCAGCAGGCTGTGATCCTTCTGCCTGTTTGTTTGGGTTTTTTTTTTTTTTAACCCGAGGGAAGCTGCTTCCAGGTCCCCTCTGCAGCCCCCTGAGTTGGGAAGTGGCTCAGTATGAAGCGGGGGGCTTTCAGTAGCCGTCGCTCCTGCAGTTCCAGGGTCTTGGCTGTGCGCCTGCCTGTCTGCCTGCAGCACCAAGAGCAAACTGCTTTGGTGGTGCCTGTTCACCCTTCTGCTGGAAGCAGCCAGGTGCTTTGCCTGGCTGGTGTTCTGCTTTAGGTTCTACATTAAATGGCTGTTTGTTTGTTCAATGGCTTTTTGCCCCTGTTCCTGCCCAGTCCTCTCTTCCTGGACACTTCAGGGATCTGGTGGCAGGACCCACCGTCGCTGGCAGCAGAGAAGACGTCCTGGGACGTGACAAAGATGGCAGCTCTGCAGAAGGCTGCAGATGATGACTCGGGCCTGAGCCACCTGGAGGGGGACAGCGCGGAGGAGCTGGCTGTGCCGGACCCAGTGAGTCCCTGGCTGAGCGTGGAATCAGTTTTCCCTGTTTCTCTAAGGAAAGGGGGAACTTTCTATACCTCTCTTTCAAGCGCTTCCAAAAAATATTAAGAATAAGAATAATCTTGGTTCTCTGGTGTTAAAATCCCTGAGCTGAGAAGCTGGAAATTGAATTGTCACTCTCCTGCTGCTTAGCTTTCACTGCTGAGATGTCCGCCTGGCTGGGCAAGAGTAAATGGTTCCTGTTTGTCACCAGCTTAAATCTCCAGTTCCCGCTGGCAGCTCTGGTGCTGCTGGGGCCTCTCTGCAGGCAAGCATGGGGAAGGAAACGTTTCTTTGCTCTTTCTCCCCAGTGGAGTGTGGAGCTGACTTCCCTTTTGTGGGACAGGCTGTTGTCCCCAGCAGCCAGCCCACCCTGGTGCCCAGGCTGGGAGGGGGCTGCTGGTGAAGGTGCCTGGGGTGGGGGGTGCCCCTGCTCCCAGTGCTGCTGGTGCAAGTCTGGGTTTGGGTTTCAGGAGCTGGAGGCCATCAAAGCCAGAGTGCGGGAGATGGAGAAGGAGGATGAGAGGTTGAAGGAGTTGCAGCTGGAAGCTGAGCGCCGCCTCATCGTGAGCTTGGAGGCAGGTACGGGCTGTCCCTGGGTGCTGCTGTCCCCCCACCAGGGACACTTCTGGGGCACAGGGTGGTGATTGAAGCCGGAGCATGTGGCTCTGCCTCTCCTGGCAGCCTGGGGCTGGATGTGTAAGGTGGATGAAGGATGGGGTCCCGGGGATGGCTTGGTACCTCTTACCTCCTATCTTTGCAGGCCAAGATGCAGCAAATTAATATAATTAAATTTAATTCAATTAAGCAATTGAGTTTAGCACCAACAGCCCCAGTAGAGCAGTCACCCTGTGGGGTGGGTTTCTTTTTTGTGGAGAGAGGGGGCAAGGGGATGTAGGAGGAGGAGGAGGCAGCAGTGTGGGGATTTGGGGATGCCCAGATGTAACCAGGGAGCTTTGCAGTGTGGTGGCTCAGTGGTGGCCGTGCTGGGAGCAGACCTGCACGGACAGACATCCCTCTGGACAGACATCCCTCTGCCAGAGGGCTCCTGCGACTCTGTCCAGTGTGACAAAGCAGCCCTCGTTTCTGCAGGTCTCTTTCCAAAAACAACTGAGGAGAAGATGGAGGTTGACCAGCGATCCATCTACGTGGGCAATGTAAGTGGGAGGCCCTGGAGCAGAGCCCACCTCGCTGCTCCTTGCCCAGCTGGGCCTGTGTCTGAGATCCCTCATGCAGGGACCCATCCGCCCCCATCAAAGGCTGGCTGGTCCCATCCCGAATGCTTCTCCTCTGCCCAGCCCAGACTGGGAATGTGGCTCAGCATCTGCCCGTGATCCTCAGCCACTTGCAGATAATCTGTTGCAAGTGTCAGCTCCCCAAAATACCCCGCTAGAAGCTGTGGGTTGTGCAGCATTGCTTGGTCCCTCAAAGGCAAGGAGCTGTCTTTTGGATTTGGGTTTCCAGGCTGGAGCATTCAGCTGGAAGGGACTCCTGAACCTCAGGAGATGGTGTGGCCATGGTGGCAAGCTCTGACTGGGGTCAGCTGGGCCATTTGCCTCCCACGATGGTGTGCGAATGCTGACCCACGAGCTGGGGGGGCTGGCTGGTGGCCCTGTCGTTGCAGGTGGACTATGGGGGCACGGCGGAAGAGCTGGAGTCTCACTTCAACAGCTGTGGGCAGATCAACCGAGTGACCATCCTCTGCGACAAGTTCTCAGGACATCCCAAAGGGTCAGTATGGTGGGCTGGGGTGCTGAGGGTGCTGCCCTGGGCTCCCCCAGCCTTTGGGAGCAGCTCTGCTCACCCTGTCCCCCTGTAGGTACGCCTACATTGAGTTTGAAGAGAAGAGCTCTGTGAAGGCTGCGGTGGAGCTGGATGAGAGCGTGTTCAGAGGCCGTGTCATTAAGGTAAGAGCAGGATGAGACCCCAGGGTTGGTGGGTGCATCCCTCCCTCCCAGCCCCATGTGCACGGGGCTCTGCCGAACCCCGGTGCTGGCAGCAGCGGCTGAGCCACCCCCTGCCTTCCAGGTGCTGCCCAAGAGGACCAACATGCCGGGCATCAGCACCACTGACCGTGGGGGCTACCGGGGCCGTTTCCAAGCCCGGGGAGGGCTGGCCCAGCGGGGAGGCTACTATGGAGGGCAGCACCCGAGGGTGCGAGGGAGGACGTACAGGTGAGTGGCTGGGCAGGGGGGTTCCTTGCGTATTTGGGTTAAGGTCCCTGTGGAGCAGGGGAGTCCCAGGATGGTGCTCAGCCTCTCAGCTTTGCACCTCCCATGCTGGTGTGGATGGGAGGATGGAGAAGGACAGGAGTATCCTCCTGGAGTCCTGGGATAGAAATGTCTCCTGCCTGCCACATGCTGTTAGCATCGCCCTGGTGTCTGTGGGGTCGGCAGGAGCCTGGTGGCTGGTCCAGCTGGGACATGGACACTTTGGGGGGGACTCTGAGGTGGGGAAGGACTGAAGGGAGCAGCCAGTGATGGCACGACAGATCCATCCCCGTGGCTCTCCTGGCATCCCTCACATCCCTGGCACAGACCTGGAGCTGTTCTCCAGAACACCTCCTGCTGCTCATGCGCCCGGGAGCTCGCTGAGGGTTAACTTCAGTGCTGCCCTGTCCCCTTTTGTGCCATGGGAGGAAGCGGAGAGGAGATTTGGGGGTGGAAGAAACACCTGGAAACTTGCTGCTGCCCCCCTGTCCCTGCAGGGATTTGGGGGGGTGAGGGGACAGGCATCACACTCCCAGCCTGACTGGTCCCAGAGCTGTGCCTGGCTTCAGGGCTCCCCTTTTTTTGGGGGGGTTCAGTCTGGGTTAGCTGGGGCAGAAGGGTGAATCCCAGCTCTTGGAGGGGTGGAGGGGAGCAGGTAGCTGTGCTTGTTGGCATCTCAGCTGAGCAATGCCCCGGTGCTTTAGGATGCTGCTTTTGTTCTTTTTTTAGGGGTCGGGCAAGGCTGCTGCCTTGGTATTTTCCATACTAGAAAGGACTGGACTGCCCTGGTGATGCCAATGGGATGGAAATGAGGAGATGGGATTGGAGAGATTTAAAAATATGCCTACCCAAGCCAAAAAAGATTAATTTTAAAATGCCATCTGCCTGGCCATGAGGATTACTGGTGAGGCAGCCGGAGTGCTGGGCTGCAGGAGGGAAGAGTGGATCTGTTCCACCAACACTGGCCGGATCCCTGCCAGTGTCCCAGGAGGGGCTCACCTCAGCTTTGCTTAGGGGATCGTGTTTTCACCAAGAACACCCTCACTGCGGAGAACACCCTGTCCCTGGAAGGGAAGAGCTTTCCCAGACCATCAAGTCTCATCCTCATCCCATAGAAAAGGGCTGTACTGGAGGTTTTGGTGTAAACCTGCTTTGGCTTTTAGCTGTCCAGATGCCCTCCACCCCACCGCGAGGGCAGACCTGTCCTGCTCTGCCTGTGAAGCACCCCCAGCTCTGGCTGTTCCTACAGGACCTGGGTGTTGCTTTCTTTTGCCCATAAGAAGATCCAGAAGACCTTTCTGAAGACTGTTTTCTTCTCCACGTCAGTGGAGATCTTGGGTTGCAGCTCAGGACCTGTCCTTAACTCCATCAGCCTTGTGGATTTCTGCCCTTGCTTTTGGGAAGAGGATGGAGCCTAACGATGGGTTTTGGGTCTGGTTTTTAAAGCTTGCTGCTGGTGTTGTGCATCTAACAACCAGGGGTGGGAAAAGGCATCCCTTGCTGTTTCTCGGGAAGCCTCTGGATCTCCGTGGTGGTTAAACAAGACCTGGGTGTCAAAAAAACCCTTCCCCTTTTTATTTCAGAGGCCAACAACCCCTTCTTCCCCCCCTCCTGCTTTTATTCCAAAGCTACAGGAATCAAAGGGTGCTGCCAACTCATCATTTAACTTTATTTCTGGCCATAGCAGCATTACAAAATCATCTCCGCTGTTGCAAATTTGATCTGATCGTCCTCTCTACTCCCGTCCCCATTCCTGTTCCAGATCCCCATTTGGGGATGGCATGAGCCCAGATGAACTAGAGGGTCAGGACCAAAGCACAGCACAGGAGCTGCCTGGCACTTCCCCTTCCTGCTGATTTTGTGTCTCTGAGCTCCAAAACTGCTCGTTTTTAAAGGAAAAAAACTCGTGTTAAAGAGGCAGGCAGCGAACACCAGCAGGCAGTGTCACTGTGTGAAGTTCTGCCTTGAAATCTGTTTTATTACGTAATTCTCATGCTAATCTTTCGGGATCCTTGGTTAGGGTTCCTCTAACACAGATGCAACTGACTCCTAAAGCAGCTTTTCACAGCTCAGGGGGCATTGCCAGGCTAAAAATCCCAGGATTTTTTTTTTTTTTCCTTAAGATCTCAGGGTTTGGTTTTTTTAAGAGCTTGGGGCCTTAATTCTTTGTGTTGTGTTGATCTTTGCACTTTGCCCAGTGTGGACTGTGCTGCTGAGGCTGGCCTTGATCTGAACTACCCTTAGGCTTAGACTATATATGTGGCTTTTTCTAGGGCTTTAAACTTTCCATTTAGTAGCTTGGTAAATTCTTGAGACTTGATTTTTAACAAAAACTACTTTTGGGGGGTTTGGACTTCCTTGTGGAAGAGGAAATGCTGAGCTCCTGTCTCTGCGAGTGAAAGGAGTAAAGATTTTTTTATATGAAAATGTTTTGGGATAGCAGTGTACAGCTGTGCCTTGTTTAGATGGTGGGAGAGGCTCAACCACTTTCATCTCCCATTATTTGACAGGTTGTTGTTGATTAAATGTATTTAAGTTCTGTTTGAGAAGGTACTGTAAATGTCACTTATTTTTAAAATAAATGATCCTCCTGTGTGAACTTCACCTGCAGTGAGACTGCGCTGCTGTGAGCTGCCCCCCTGTGCTGACCCGGCTTTCTCCAGGCTGCTTGTATCCTTTGGAGCTGTGCAGCTATTTATTTTTTTTTCCTCTCGTATTTTGAGCTATGTTTTATGTATTTTTAACTGATTAGGTGCCTGAAGCACAGCCTGCTGCCCGTGGGGCAGGAAAGACTCGGAGCAGGGGTGTGTGAAAAGCACTGAGTGGCTGCTCAGTGCTTACGCCTGCCCGCGCTACCTCTGCCGAGTTGGCTGCAGCTGCACAGCCTGGTGTAGCGTGAGCTTACTGCGCAAGCCATTTAAGAAGCTGGGATGCTTTCCTAGTCTAGCTTGTATTTTTTTTCCTCTATAAATACCTGCTGCTGATTTGGTAGGCTTTAATTAGAACAGCAGGGAGCTGCAGGGGGAGGAGATGCTAATAGAGATTAGTTTGGGATGAGCCAGGCAGTTGTGCAATCCTGATGTCTTAATCTCTTGGTGTGGATTTATCCCAGCTGTGCTACCTGTGCTCCTTGGGCTGGAAATTAGGTGTGCCTGGCCTGTCTGAATGAGGTGCGAAGTGACAACAGCAAATACTGATCAAATGCCAGTCACCTAAAGACCTGCCCCAGGAAGGCAAGATCAGTGCAGGGCTTGATTGGGTTCAAGGTGGTGCTTTGAGACCTGCTGTCTGCCAGAGCTTTCCCAAGGACACAAACAGTGGCTGGGGCTGTAGAGAAACCCAGAGCCTTTGGCTGACTTGCAGAGTTTTCTCTTTCCAAGAACTAACAGAGTAAGTACATGCAGATCTGAGTGCTCCCAGCTAAGGAAAAACAGGACGAGGAGCCCAAGGATGTTTGAATTAAGCCTTGCTTGTGATGTTCCTGTCAGAATGAAGAGTCCTGCGCAGCACCAAAGGGGGCTGGCAAAGAGCAAAAGGACTCTGATTGCTGATGTTGCTGATGTGCTGCTCCTGCTTCAGAGGAACTGCTCTGAAGCACCAGTACTTCTGAGGAACAGTGTCACTATCTGTGCCTCTCAGCCAACTGAGATCTAGGTTGACCCTAATAATAATCTCTTGGCTGTCTCTTGTGCAGCTGTGCTTGCTCTAATCACAAGCACAGCAGGGACTGCTGTTTTTACACAAAGCCTGATTTCTGCAGAAACATCTGAGATGCAGAGGCACAGCTGCACACATTTCTGTAGGGAACAAACCTCCTACCTGACACAGCTGACCTTCCTGAAGGAAGAGCTGGCTCTCACATGTTACCTGAAGGCATAAAGCTCAACAGCTACTTCTGTGCTATGCTCAGGTTTGCTGGAGTAGAAATGCATGCAGACCTTGCAGGGGTAGAGTTTATTTTACAAAGAATAAATTTAAAATATTACACAGACAGAAGACCATATATACACTGTTTTGTAGGCACACTCCTGTACACAGGGAATGTTCTCAATGCTTGGATGAGAAGGGGCAGAGCCTCAGCACACCTGCATCATCATGGAGTTCACCATATTATCAAAAGCCCTGGAGAAGGAAATGAACACAGAATATTAAAGGAAGCAGCTGGTTCTGCACAGATCTCTGGTAACAAAACCAAGGGCTAACAATGCCTCTTCCTGGTTAACAAGCTGGCTTTCCCCAGGCTGGGTAGGTGGTTTCACTCTAACTACAGCATGCTCTGTTGAGTAAATAATGACTTAATTAAGCTGAAGTAAGGACAGGTCTTATCCTGGCTGCAGACCTGCCTCAGCGAAGTGTAAAAGAAGTTGTTCTTCCCTAGGTAAGCGAGAAACTCACCGTTACTAACATTCCCTGTGAGATTCCAGAAGAGAAGTGGGGGGCACTGGCCCTTACACAGGAGGAATTCTGTCCTTACCCAAGGATAAGCCCTGGACAAGTGCAGTTGTTTGCTCTGTTTAACCTGCTCTATTTTTCTCTGTTTGTCCTCCTCTTTGCCCATGAAATGGGCAACTTTTTCTCCCCAAGAAATTACTTTTCTTGAGCCAATGTTTCCAACACCCGTTCTGAGGTGGGAGTGAAAGTTTCATGTAACTTCTCATGAGACTTATCAGAGATTTCTGTTATGCAGTAATGGCCCAGAGACAACACAGCTGTTCTCCATTTAGGCAGTTAGAGCATGCACATCTGAACTGGTCAACCACAGGGGTTATGCTCTTGGGCCTATGACATCATAGGTATACTGCAAGCTCCAGCAAGATGACAAAGATCAGTATGGTCAACCCACTTACCTGGAATGGATACGGTCCCCAGGGTTATAAAAAGGGTTACACATTATGTCCGTATAGGAATTGTGCAGCTTTCGGAACATCTGAAAAGGGATTGTAGTTTAATTAATTTCTTTTTTTTTTTTTTTTTTTTTTTTGGCTTCTCAGCACTTTATGAATAAGCGGAAGTAGCAAAAACACTGATGTGGCAAGTTCTGCTCTGATTTCCTGCACTTACACTGCGGATCTCATTGTCTCGAAGTGCTGTGTTTGAAGAATCCACCACCATAACAAACTTCACCTTCGAATTTGTCACGTAGCCGTATCTGCGCAGCTGTTAAGGCATGTGCTTCTGACACACCAGAGCCTGGCAAAGCAACTAAAACAAGGCTGGAATACACTCAAAGAAACAAGCTGAGAGGAAACGTGACGTTCTTGCTGTGCCCAGCGCATAACTAAGACTAGATGAGGTAAGCAAGACACTAGATTGCAGGAACTGGATCCCCTTTCTACCTGACTTCTGCCATCTTTGATAGCTCCAGGTCAAGCTCGCTCCCATGCTGGCCCATGAGGCATGCCTTGCAATTTCAGCAGCAGCCTCCCCCTAGCTATTTTGGTGAGGGTTTCTCTCTTCTTAACCATTTTAATGACACAGCCACCTTACTTGTTTGGGAGACAACAATCAGAGACCTGGAGATCTCCTAATATCAGCCAGTGTGACTGACCTGAGACTTCAAAAATTAACAAGCAGTTTATGAAAAGCCAGAAATCAGGTCTGCTGATAACTTCCATCTATGGGATTTGGAGAAAAAGCCAAAGAAAGTTCAAAAGATCAACTTTGTGACTTAAAAATGTTTGGGAAGCTGTGGCTGCGGAGTACAGATTTTACAGAAATCAGACCACGCACCTGGGATTTAGGTACTTGACCAGAGACCTCTTTGTACTCCTGCTACTTTCACTGGTATTTTTAATTAGAGTCTAAGCTTTGCTCTAGTCACAGTCAACTGTTTTAGCTAAACAGTTTATGAAAGGCGAAGTCCTGCTGCACCAGTTGTTCTTCACACTCAGCACCCCCTCACGTAGGCTGAAGGTAAATTTTTTCCACCCCCTGGTTGGGCAGTGAAGCAGGAGCTGAACTGACCGAGGCACCAAACCTGAACCTCTACGTGACAAACTGGTCAGTGAACAAGTCTGTGAATTTTCTGCTGATGTCTTTAACATGGCACCAAGTAGGAAGAGAGGTTTCCCACGCGGAGCCCCTCGCAAGAGCGAGCCAATAAATACATAATGGCATGGCAAAAGGCATTAGAAAGATACACCTTGTAGTCTTCAGTGGGGTAGAGGAGCCCTAGGTACAGTTCCCTCTGATCTACAAGAGCCTTGCCCATCGCAGAGATCTTTTCATCCACCACGTCGAGGGAAGTGTGCACGGTGTAGTGGAACTTCAGCTCGTTTTCAGTGGGAACGCTCCGGATGTAGAGGGGATAGTTCTGAGGAGGAGAAGAAATCATGCTGACTAGGACCGGCCGCTCCGCTGTGTGACGGCTGATGCCACCACGGTGCTTTTACACTACGAATCGCGTCAGAAGTAAGCTCTTTTTACCATTTTACATTCACAGCTGTTGCAGCACAGTCGTCGTGTGTGTGTCGTCCCCCCTCCCGCCTGCCTTTACACCTTGCAGTGCTTGTGGAACAGATCTGTCGCCAGACACCAGTGGCCAGAGAATTATTTGCACAAGCACTGCACCAGGCTCAGCCCCCCCGCTTGACCTGTCCCCTGTCCCCAGCAGGGCCTGTCCCCTGTCCCCAGCTCACCAGAACCCCCCTCTCCTGGCAGCAGGACACCCCAGGGCTCGCTAGGCCACCTCCTCCTGCCCCAGTCCCAGCCTGCTCCGGCGCAGCCCACTTCAAGCAGGTTCTTGTCCCACCAACTCCATATCTGCTAAGGCCCTGCCCAGGCCCCGGGACCCTGCCCCGCTCCCCTCACCCCTACCCCACAACCTCCCCCGGCCCCGCAGCCCCAGTCCCGCTCCCGCCCAGGCCCCACAGCCTCAGCCCCGCTCCCCTCCCTCCTGCTCGGGCCCCACGACCCCACCGCCCCTCTCAGCCCCCAGCAGCTGAGGCTCGGCCCGGCCCCACCTCCTTGGCGATCACGGCGATGCACACCGCCATCTTGCCTCCGCCTCCACCGCCCCGCGCGTCACGTGAGGCGGGCGGCGCTCACGTGACACGCGGGGTGAGCGCGCGCGGGGCGGCGGTTGCCATGGCGAGGGCCGTGCTGGTGCCCCTCTGCCTGTGCTGGGCCCTGGGCTCCGCCGCGGCCTCCGCGCCGCCCAACCTCCTCCTCCTCCTCATGGACGACGTGAGTGGGGCCAGGGAACCCCCGGGGAACAGGGGCCCGTGTCACCGGAAGGGGGGCAGGGGACAGGGGCCCGTGTCACCATGAGGGGGACAGGGGACAGGGGCCTGTGTCACCGTGAGGGGGACTGGGGACAGGGGCCTGTGTCACCGTGAGGGGAGCAGGGGACAGGGGCCTGTGTCGCTGGGAGGAGGACAGGGGCCTGTGTCACCGTGAGGGGGGCAGGGGACAGGGGCTTGTGTCGCTGGGAGGGGGGCAGGGGACAGGGGCCCGTGTCATTGGGAGGAAGTCACTTAGGGCAGAGGGAGGTTGGTCACCGGGGAGGGGGGCCTGTCCCCAGAGAGGGGCTTGGGTTCCTGGGAAGGGGTCGGTGTGGATGGGGGAATTCGGGGGCTTGGCTCCATAGAGCGCTTGTTACAGGGTGTCAGCTGGGGGGGGCTTGTCACTGGGCTGAGAGCAGGGTGCCGGGGCTGGCAGAGGGGCTCCCGTGGTGGCCCACTCCTCTCCCAGGCCCTGGCGATGGGTGCTCGGTGGGTTTGAGCAGCGACGCCTTGTCGGCAGGGCTGCTGTCAGAAACGTTCTGCCCATGCCTGGGAAATTTGCTTGTGGTGGGCGCACAGCACGTTGGAGATGCTGTGGGGGTCGTCCCCGAGCTTGCAGGAGCGTCGTGGCACATGGGCTAGGTCCAAAGCTGTGCTGCTGCAGAGGCCTTTAGAGGTTTCATCAGGTTGGCTCCCCATGAGCCTTATCCTGCAAATTATTCTTTTTGGACATCCTCCTAAGTGCACATCAGGGGCCATTTTTGGCCCTGGTAAGACCTGTGTTTTGAGAGCTTCGAGCGTTTATTTGCCTCTTTGTGCTCCCTAGAGCTCTGTCTCGCTGACTCCTGCAGAGCAGAGCCCTCCCTGATGTGCACGATCCTCCCTGGGCCACAGTTTCCAGGTTCACACATCCCTTCCAGGTGGTGTGGCCTCCGCATTCATCCGTGTGCTACATCTATTCCCTTTGTCAGTAACCAACGTCTGTGGGATAGCACGTGAACGGGGTCTGTGCCGTGACTCATGGTCAGAGGGCTTCAGCACAGTGATTCGGGCGCAGCTCACGGGTTGATGAGATGACCTGGAAAAATTTGATTGAAATAAGCAGGAATATTTGAATACATTTGTGAGTACTTACTCTGAAAGCCATCATGCTCGGTGGCTTGCTTTCTCGAGTTCTTTGCAGATTTTGTGTAAGAAGTTGTGAAGAAATGAAAGCAAAGCCCAGGCCCTGCGTACCCCTGTCCTGCCCCTCCTTCGGGGCAGAGCTGCCCTAGGTGACCTGTGCTAGAGACGCTGCGCGCAAACCTCTTGTTACTCCTTGTGTGTGGATGTCCTGCTGAAAACAAATTAAGCTTCTCTGATCTATAAAGTCAAGCCCATATGCAAGTGTTTTGGATTAGGTGCTCTACACACCTACATAGCTTATCTATCATAAGTCTAATCATCTTATCTATCAGTCTATTCATAATGACTGAGCAATTAACTCCACAGTCCTTGGCAAAGGATTCCACCGTCTGGTAAATGTTGAAAAACAGGGTGCCTTGGTGATAAGGTGCATCTACAAGTGTAGGCAAAGAAACTCCAATACATTTCAGGAAATGTTTTAGAAACCCAAACTTGCCTCCTGAAAAACTAAACAAGAAGAAAACTAACTCCACAAATTTTTGTTCTCTGAACTGGGGGACTTAACTCTCATTAAAGAGCAGAAATTATCAGAGATTTGCTTCCAGGTAAAACTCTTTTGCACCCTGTTGCGGTCTTAGCCACATGGGTAAGGAAATATATTCATTTCCAACACATTCAAGTTGCTGCCATCTTCCTGTTTTGCTTCATTTCTAATATTTTCATGTCATCTTTCAGGTGGGTTTGTGGTAGAAATGAGTTGTGTGCCATCTTAAGCTACTTGAAAAGCTAATGAGGGTGGGTACGTGACTCAAAGGGTGGGCAAGCTCTTATCGCCTGTTTGGCTCTGTTCTGCCAATTCAACATGACTGTTGTTTTCATAGTGGTTCTACACTCCTGTACAAGATAATTACCTTGTAAGCCTAGTTTTTCTGGCCAGTTGAGCCTCTGGCAGTCCATCTCAATTTTCCATTGAGGAGTATTTCCCCCCAAGCTGGCATTTGTAATTTTGAAGATGAAAGCTTGTTGGGACAGTGATTATCCCACTCTAGAAGCATTGGTATGGCAGGAGACATGATGAGGCACAGATCCTGACTGGAGCTTCTGTGAACTATTTATTTATTTAATATGCTGTTCATTAAAAATACATCTCCGTGGTCTTTTTCCTTTGATCCTTTGGTAACTTCTGTGACTCTGTCACTGTGTGTGAATTAGAGCAACACGATATTCTTTTTTTCTTTCTTCTTTGATGATAAAGATACTGAAGAATCAAGAACTCGGGGGTGATCCCGTTGAATCCATTTTAATTCCGCATCCTAGTGTTAGGTGGTACCATTTAATTGCTCCTTGCTTAAACCTCAACAGCCGCCTCTGTAGCTCTCCAACAATTTTCTTTTCCAAACTGCACCACTGCAGTGTTAATGTTAGACTCTCAAATGGGACCAGACAGATGGTTTTCTAAAGATCTCGATACATTATGCCCTCCATATCGGTTGCTCACCTGATACACATCTGTATTAAAGAAAGCTATTGCCTTTTTTAAAGCATAATATAATCTCCAGCAACTGTGGTGCCTAATTGCTCATTAAGTTGTTCCCTTCTAGAACCTTCTGTTTTAAGTCGCTTACTTTTATTTGTATTATTATCAGTAATAGTTTTCAGCAATGAACGTAGACAGTGTGATGGTAATTTTACAGTCCTCCTGGTGTGTGACCTCTCTGGATTGGGAGGAGGACACAGGGTGAAACCACTGTCTTGCAAATCAGCAGAGGGACACACGATGCCCCTGGCAGGTTTCTCTCCTGAGCTTGCTTTTAAAATAAACACTTTTTCGCTCTTCTCCTGCAGCACTGCCTTTGAGTGTAGACCTTTTCCTTCCATTTCTAGTTATGTATACACAGATGGATAGATAGATTGATGCAGCAAGCTGAGATGGAGTTGTGGGGTCAATGGTCCAACACAAAGACATGTAGCCAGGGACTGAAGGGTCAGACTTTGCAGCCGTACAACGCTGAGCATATCATGTGTAATTTCCTTTTCCTCCCTGGTATGTGTGCGCTTGCCAGTCTTCAGGCACTCAAGAAAGAGTGAAGGCATTAGGGCTCTTACCCAGTTCTACTACAAGTGTTTTAATGCCTGTTAGCAAGTCATTTAATCTCACCTGCGCCTTGGTTTCCCATTTTGCCAGTGAAAACTGCAATAGTTCCCTGTTTCACAGGGTTGGGGAAGATAATTTTTATCACGTTTGTGAAGTACTCCCTAAATAAGGAGATGAGTACTATAAAGATTCAGAAATGAAGGGATACAATAAAAATGTTATGTGGGCCCAGAAGCGTTGTTGTTGTGGAAGAGTAAAAGTACTTTTACGTCTTTTGGTGTGTTCTGTTTACAGATGGGTTGGGGTGATTTGGGAGCTTTCGGAGAGCCTTCTAAGGAAACTCCTAACTTAGACCAGATGGCTTCGGAGGGGATGCTTTTCCTGGATTTTTATACTGCCAACCCCCTTTGTTCTCCATGTAAGTAAACTTGAGTTTTAAACTAGCATATAAACATGCCACCTTCTGAGAAGATTGGGACGTTTGCCAGCATCTGACATGAACTAACAACCAAACCAGCGATTAGCCTCAGGGCAGAGTTTGGATTTGGTGCTTTGATCTTGCATTTTGCTCCCTTTTTATTTACGTTTTGATTGGAAACCCTACAATCTTCAGTTCATACAAAGCAGTGTTTTAGTGATCAAATCAGGCCATCTGAAGGATTTTTTAAAACATTCTGGTTTAGCATTCTAGCCTCAGTCGATGCATTGTTTTCATCTTTCTTATTTTGGGATAAACAAAGCAGTATCTAAATTGTTGCTGAACGTAGTTTGTACGTAGTTTGTCTGATTCCATTGGCTTTGGTGAGACTTTCATGCAAGGAATGGCACCAGGTTGTGTACTGTTTTTGACCCTGGTGGCTTGCAAGATTCTTGGGGAAGTGACAAGAGATAAAAGGAACGTTTGGGTCTGGGAGACACAGATATTTTTATCCTATTGGTTTTTCTGTGGGGTGGTTTGTTTTTTTTTCCTTTCGTTTTTTCTCGAACCTAATTGGCAGCCAAGCAATGAAACAAAAAAGAGGAATGGGGGCTTTTTATTTGGGCTTTCATTTTGGATATAACTTGTCAGGGTGCTGATGACGTCTTTGCTCAGAAAAGGCATTTAAAATATGCTGAAGTCCTGCTAAGTGCAGTGGTGGTGCTGCATATGCTTAAAGTTAAACATCTGTTTAAATGTTTCCTGCAGTCAGGACCTGACTTTTATTGTCAAATCTGGACAGCTCTTTCTTCACTGTTACATGACTTTTGTTCCGGCAAGCTTGAAAACTTAGCCTTAAGCATGTAATCGGTTTGTATTACAATTTCCTCATACATATATACGTCAGGTATTCCTTTTAGAATTACAGAGATAGGAGGGCTGCTACATTGACTATTGAAAGTAATTTCTCTTCAGCAGTGGGTAATTTAATAGAGGGGCCAGATTTTAGTCGGGTTTGTCCTGGAATAACTCAAACGGTGTCATATCAGAACCTGGCTATCTCCACGGCTCACTGGAGAGGGGAGTCACTGCCTGTTCTAATGTGAGTGATCTTAGTAGCTGGCTGTGGCAAAAGGACAGTGACATGCTTCAGTCAGTGCACCGTCCTCAGCCTTAATTTGATAACATTAATATTAAGAATGTACATAAAATAAAAACCTGTTTTGTGGTTATTTGCAGCAAGAGCAGCACTGTTGACGGGCCGTCTCCCAGTGAGGAATGGTTTTTACACCACGAACGCACATGCCAGAAACGGTATGGCCTTCATTCCTGATTTGCCTTCCTCTCTTGATTTCCCTCTGTGCTTTGTAGGAAGTTTTGCTTTGAACAAAGGCTTGGCTCCGTGATCTTCCCTTATGGATCTTCCAGAGTGGCACAAACAGATTACCATGTAAACTGCTGGTAATAAGCCTGAAATTTATTGCTTCCTCCTCATCAAGCAGAAAACCTCCTCAGATTAAAAGACATAAACAGGGCTGGTTGATCCATTTGCTTCTGCTGGCTGAGAAGTGTTTCCTCTGGGCAGTCTAATTGGTGTCTGGTAAAAGAAAGTCACATGGGATGTATGTTAAGACCCAGAGTAAAGAACAAGCTCTTACAGTTTTATTCAGCAGCCGGTTTTCTAACCATTTCAACCTTGGCGGTTTTATAGCACTGTTGTGCCCACGGTGCTTCCAGGGAAGATAACCAGTTCGGAACATTTCTGGGTTGATTTTGGTTGCAGGGTGACAGACACCACATGAGACCATGCATGTGTGGGCAAGAGTCGACAGCTACGTACCAATTCACACTGTGTATCAGCAAGCGTGCTCGGCTGTCCCTGTCCTAACCAAAGTCACACCTTGTATTCTCAAGGGCCAGAGAACTGGGGGCTGTGAGCAAGATATCACTTCTTTCAGTTCTTGCAGTCTGAGCAAGTTTATCAATCATTTGATTTAGGAAAAACAATGCCTTCATTTTAGTAAATATAAAGCAAATTTGCAGGAGTAAAGGCAACTCCAGTGCGCTCCTAAAGCCCTTGCTTTCTTTATGACACCCCCTTTCAAGGGTCTCACCTTCATTCTGTGATGGCAGCCCCCTTTATTATTGGTAGTGGTGTGCGAGCGGGTGGAGATTTCCCTTTAATCTCTCTGAATCAGTTTGTGCTCTTCATCTCATGGCCTGGGAGGACTTCCAAAGGGTGATTATTGCTGGGACTTCAAACTAATTGCTACTTCTGATCCAGTGATAATGCTTCTAATGATGGGTGGCCATGAGCTGTTTGCTCTAATGTTTATAAGAGTCAGAGAGATTTTTTTGTTTGTTTTACGCAGCATATACACCACAGGATATAGTAGGAGGAATCCCAGATTCTGAATTACTGCTTCCAGAGTTGCTGAAGAAAGCTGGCTACGTCAATAAGATCATTGGCAAATGGTAAAGTTATTTTAAGATCTCTTGCTTTGAGATTTCAGTATGTGTGTGTATGTATTGTGAAGGAGCAGAACAACCACCAGAACTGCAGGAGAAAAAGTGTTTTAAAGCTCAGATGTCCAACTTCTGAAATCCGTGATGGATCTTCCCCCCTGCTGTGATCAATTTCCGAATTAAGTGTTACCATTACAAGTACATACATATATCTTCATACAAAGAGTTGAAGAGGTTTTTATGTGTGTGTATATATATATTTATAAACCCTTCAACTCTTTGTGCTTTCATCCATGTATCACACAGTTTAATCAAAAACCACCAGGATGTTCTGTTGGAACTTGCCTTGAGCATCTGCATGCTTTTTATCTTTGGCACTGCTATATGTTGGGCTTTTTTGTTGATAGAATAGACTAAATTGTTAAAGCTTTTTTTTTTTAGGGGGGGTGGGGGGTTAGAAGTGTATAGTATAGAAATAGCGATGCAGGGCTATATTGAAGATTGTTCATCAAGTCTGGAAGGGTCAGGGTGGATAGGAATAGGCTTGATCAGGATAGTTGATACCAGGGGTTTTAAAAGACCTAGAGGGCTGATCCAATACTCTGTGACTGTTGTCCTTTGCCTTTATGGACTTTCATGGAAATACAGTATAATCTTTGTAGAGGATACAGAAGAACTTCTGAAAACCAAGGGTTTGTGATGTCTGCAAAGAATTGGAAGGGAAAAACCTGAAAGATATTCAGATCAAACGAGCACGGTGGCATTAACAGTGTAATAGTTGGAACTGGTGCATTTGTAACATTTGAATTTCAAATGTGCTTGTGGGCTGTAGTGGAATCCCATGGGGTCTGGGGATCTCTGAACAGTTGATTCACAGTTTGGAATAGTGTTGTAATAAATAAATGCATAAATAGCAACTTCAAAACTACATAGACACCAGAGGAGTACTGCTTGGTTAACAGGGTAATTGTTAATGAAGAGACTTCGGACAGGAGTAGTATTGGGGGGATAGTGTTTAGGAAAAAAATGGGATACAATTTATTAAACAGTTTCGTTAACAAGTTAGAGAAGAGTGAGTCTGAATTGTGGTCGGATTCACCGGTGTTGCTGAAATTGGAAAGAAAGCAAACTAACCTAAGACAGTGAATTATTTATTACCACAAATCCAAACAGCAGAGTGGCCGTGAAGAATTGGATCAGTGGGCTGAATGCAATAAGATGCAGTTCAGTGCTAATAAATGTAAATTCATACACCCAGGGAAAAGAAACAAACAACGCAAATACAGATTGGTTCCAGGCAGTTCTTTGGAAAACAGCAAATCTGGAAGGACCAGCAGCTGTTAGGAAGAAGCAGACTAAATATAAATGTGCAGTGCACTATCGTTGTGCACCCAAGAACGGTAACCCTGGACAGGACTAGGGAGTGACACTGTGCAGCAGCAATCACTATCATTTGTGCACACCACCTGCTTCCTAGAAAGCTGTAAAGAAATGCAAAGTACAGTAGATAAATTGGAGTTTCATCCTAGCCACGCATAGAATTTTAGTGCTTTTAAAAATTTTTAAGTTTTCCAGCAGAAGATGTTTATATCCTTTCAATATCTAAATCTTTTCAGGGTTTCCTGTGACAGTAAGATCCACGCTTTAATTATATGTTTGCAAGTCAAGTATTTTCCATGACTGGTTTAGGATTTGTTGCGTTTCATTAAATATCTCTCTATTTTTTGTGTTGCGAGAGGGAGAGAATAATCAGCATCCCAGTAATTATTTGATACCTTTTTCAAGTCTCTTCTTCTGTAAGTTCTCTTAGGGCTTTCTTAGAATAAAATATTTTTTTCATGTGCCCTGTGGTAGAAACAGCCAGGAATAGCTTTGTATTATCGTGTATAAATGAGGAAGGGGTAGAATCCTGCAGGTCAGACTTGCAGTTTCAGTTATATCACCAAGATATGATCACAGCTGGAATGATGGTTATTTTCTGTTACAACTTATTTTGGAATAGCTGAGAATAACACTGTGGACCATTTTACTTCAGATAATGCATTTTATGCCCCTTATATTCAGTAAGTGTGCAGAGGGTGATGGCACAAAATGGACAGGTTGCAGATGCAGGCTTGTGAGTAGAAGCTGGAATGATTAAATAAACATTAAGCTACAAAGACCTCCTTTAAAGACTGGGAGAGGATGGGCGTTCTGTGTATTCAAGATAGTATAGATGAAGGAAATGGAGAATTTGCAGTATAGATGTCAGAGATGAGAGTGGAGCTTCATCTTGAAGGATGGAGAATTTTCAAGCTGCGCAGCAGAATGGAGCCATCACCAGGAGTAGCTAAACATGTTTTATGTTCACGTGTGAATGTAAAGAATTAATTCTCATTTACATGCAGGTGTCTCTGTACCGTTTTGGCAGCATGAATGCTCCATGAAGGGAATGCAGACATAATGGTACATTTCATGAGCTTTACCTTGTGTTTTTACTGCTTAGTGGTATAAAAGTGATTTGTCATAGATCAGAATCCTTAAGTAAAACATTATGTGCGTCTTTGCAATGGCGTCGGGCAGTGTAGTCCATCAGTACAGGTCATCGAGACAGCGTGAGAGAAGACACCAAGAGAAGGAAGGAAATAATGGAAAACAAAGATTGGGCAGTAGACTAAAATGGGATATACGTAAGCACTGGAGTGAGTCTGCATGGATGCACTTGCA
This sequence comes from Butorides virescens, assembly GCA_017310255.1. Taxonomy (NCBI): domain Eukaryota; kingdom Metazoa; phylum Chordata; class Aves; order Pelecaniformes; family Ardeidae; genus Butorides; species Butorides virescens. The sequence goes on along the minus strand of JADKXX010009556.1, from coordinate 55,573 downwards.
ACAAGTCTGAGAAAGATCAAGATACTGCTCTGCAGTCATTTATTTGATTAAAATGCTTGAAGTTTTTCTTCTTAGGCAAAGATTGTTTTCTTGCATGCCATTCTGATGAGATTATTATTTGCTTCTTTGCAGTAGAATTTTAACTCATCTGTTTCTTTTGTTCCTAGGCATCTGGGTCACAGGCCCCAGTTCCACCCCCTGAAGCATGGGTTTGATGAATGGTTTGGGTCCCCGAACTGCCATTTTGGACCTTTTGATAACAGAGCGCTCCCCAATATTCCTGTGTACAGGGACTGGGAAATGATTGGCAGGTAATTCAGCTACTTGCCTGGTAATGTTATTTTCTTTGCTTTCCCTGCTGACATTACAGTGCTGGAAGAGAAGTGCTAGCGTAGCAAACCCATTTCAGTGAAAAGGGGTCGGCAAAAACAGCAGCTGCTCCAGAATCAAAGTTACAGGCTTGGTTGGATGGGCGGTGATCTACAGGTACTTCACCCTGTACAGAGGACTTTTATGGTGTGTCAAGCATTGGGAACATCCTGCCTCATATATGATTCGAGGTGCTTACTACAGATTGCCTTGAGTGTCCCGCAGTTCAGACACATGAACCTTGGGATGTGTTTCCCAACCTGACCTTCTGGGTCAGGCCCAAGGCCCATTTAATCCCTTCTACTCTGCGATGACCACTGGTAGTGACCGCTTACAGAAAGGGTATAAGAAAACAGATACATGGAATGGTCCTTCTCTTGTATGGCTGTCCACCTTCCTAAACTGAAGGTTGTGTCCAGATCTTTAATAGCCACTGACTTAACTTTCATGAACTAGTCTTGTCTCTTTTCTAAGCCCATTCATATTTCTGGATTCTGCAACATCTTTGCCAGGATCTCATCTCTTGCTTTGCCCTCATACTTTTGAACAGGATTTGCCCTCTAGTCTGGGGTTGGCCAATATCCAGCCTTACAAGGCCTGGGTGGTGGTCTGCATTGGAGCTAAAATGGAATTAAGGGAAAGCCTTGTGGGAGAACGCACGACAGAGACAGGAAGGTAAAGATTAACTGTCCAGAAGTACATGCATTTCTAGGAGAGGAAGCGAGGATAGTCTGTCCTGGGGGAAGAAGAGGTTCTGAAGGCAATGCTGGCAGCAAAGGGTACTCAAGCACTGTTACTCGGGCAGTGCCTGCTGCTTCTCAGTTGTGACTGTGTCATGCTGAGTTTTCCAGTTAAAGCTGAGACAACACAGACCTGCTTCTACAGTGCTGATGCCCCTCAGAGACTCGCCGTGGTAGTTGACCACTAAACTTTATTCTAAACTCCTAAACTACTCTTTGCAGGAATCCTGTCTCCCTCATCTCTACCTTACCATCTAAATTTAAAGTTGAAGCTTGTAAAATACAAAGCTAGATGTTTGATTCTGAGGATTAATAAAGGTCTGAGTACCCAGGCCAACCCACAAGTTGCATGTGGACCATCTAGGGTTGTGCCTGCTCTACAGTGCGTCCCTCCCAGAGATGTTTGCTTATCCTGTTGCGCCCTAAGGGCTTCCTGTGATGATTTCACTCCACTACTTCTCTTGGAAGCTGGTTCCATTCTGTACTGAAAGACCTCTTTATTCCTTCTCTTCCTGTTTGTAATAACCTTTTGTCTGTTGGCGTAACACCAGTCTATGCTCCATGTCGGCATTCTGTGCCATTCCTGTCCATTCACTTTTGAGCCTGGTATCATCTTATTTCGCTTGCTGTTATTCTCCTGAGGACTGCCACCCCCCCTTCTTTGTTTAATTGGTGTCTAAAGATACTTAAAAAATAACGTTTTCAAAGCAGCCTGAGTTCTGTTCTCAGGATTGCTCTACCTCACTGCAAGTTGTTGTGTACTTCTGAAAATTCTACTCGCCTATCAAACAGCTCTCTATTGGAAGAGTAGTGACATGGGATCTTTAAGCATACGACCCCTATTCTAATAGCTTAACAGTGAAAGGTTGGTGGCTCAGGTGTGTCCAAAACTTGCAGTCATCATTAATTTGGATCTAGCTGTTTCACTGCTTTCTCCCGTAAGAAAAAATATGGTGACATTCTTTTTAATATCTGAAGAGTTTGCTGAGTAGCAACTGTGACCTGTTTGTCACCTATCTACACAGTAAGTAAAGGGGGGGGAGAATGTCTTTTTATATTGTGTATTCCTTAGGCTTGATCTTTTTTTCTCTCTGATTCATTTTATCTTAAGGTATTATGAAGATTTCAAAATTGATCTGAAGACAGGTGAAGCCAACTTGACTCAGATCTACCTACAGGTAGTGTATGTTTTAATATTGGTTTCTAAGCCGCAGTGACTTTATGCTTCTTTTTTTGGAGAGATTTAGATGGCAGAGGATGATTCTGTTAAATTCATTTTTATTGTTGTTTACAGGAAGCTCTCGATTTTATTAGCAAGCAGCAGGCCAGCCAGCAGCCGTTCTTTTTATACTGGGCAATTGATGCTACCCACGCTCCTGTTTATGCCTCCAAACATTTCCTGGGCACTAGTCAGAGAGGACTGTAAGTCTTGGTTTTGTGGGTGTTGGTTTTGTTGGGTTTTTTTTAATTAATACCTCATGCTGCAGAAACAGAAAACCTAAGCAGTGTTTATTAGATCCAAGTGTATAGATCATTTGTCAAAAGTCTATGTGTGTGCTGGAATACATTAGTTAGTGAGGACTTTGCTTGGATTGTTCTTTAATAATTTTGCTATAATCTGAAATGAAGATCACGTGACTAAAATGGGGGTGAAGGGGGAGTCTAAGCTCCTTTGCCAGTTGTGTGAGTAATGAAGTGCTGTATGTGGCACAGATGATTTTTTGGAAGGCTTTTGTATGATTAGTGCCTGTTTTAAAAGCCCATAACTCAGACCAGCAAGTAGAAAACCATGCATGAAAAACACAATTTGCAGGAGGCAAAGAGCTCTGTAGATATTGTGAGCCTCGCTTCTGAGGATGCACTTTCAAACCAGCATCCATGAGCAAAACTATGTTATTAGCTTCAACTCTATGGCAAAGTGGCTTTGCCTATATTTGAGAACTTTGTAGCTAAATTCATATCAGTTGCTGGTCTCTGCCCAAGAGTGGCTCACATCTGAACACATTCTGACTCTTAAGACCCCAGAGAGGTTGCTCTCTGCAGGTAGGAGGCAGGGGGTTTGCAGTGACAATGGAAAACTTTATTCCAGTACCTGATGCACAAAAGAAGTATTCCTCTCTGCAGCGCAGGTATAAATTACGTCCACTAAAAGCATTGTGGCTGATTGCAATGCATTATGCTGTGTGACACTTTGCCTCTTTTGCTGCCTTTAACGTTTTGCATCAACTTTTGCCTCAGATACGGGGATGCTGTGCGAGAAATTGATGATAGCATCGGAAAAATTCTAAAACATCTTCAGAATCTGGGTATCAGTGAGAACACTTTTGTCTTTTTCACCTCTGATAATGGAGCTGCTCTCATTTCAGCTCCTAAACAAGGTGAGTCTCAGATGAATAAACCTGGCCTGGGGTTGTGAAATCAAAGCTTAAATCTCCATGTCTGGGGGAAAAAAAAAAAGAGACCTGTACATGGGGTTTTCCTTTCTGCAGTTAGGAGAAGCCTCAAAATGCAGAGCATTTATGTTTAGAGTTAGCTTATGTTCATTACTTCTGGTCACTGTTGGAGGTATCCTTGGCTAAATGGACTTTTGGCCTAATCCAGTGTGGTGGTTCACCTGTGTGCATTTCCACTTTATGCTTCACTGTCAGGGGGTGAATATTTTTTAATTTATTTAGGACCAGCCACAATAACTTAGCAGGGTGCTTACTCTCTGCCTGCCAAATGCATGTTTGAGCTTTCAGAGTAATTACAGACAGTTCAAGCATCCCTCCTTCTTCAGCTCTCACGAAAACTGTCAAGAAGAAAAAGTATTTTTGTTACTTCACAAGTTGTCTTTTGTTTAAATGGTTGTTTCTCTCAAACAGAGACGTTGCAAATTGATTTTATAACCCACTCTCTTCAGTTTGGAGGCAGGCTGTCTTGTGGTTATTGGACCACAGAGCAGGGAGTATCCTGAGTTCTGATTTCAGCTGAACCACTGCCTTTGACTTTGTGTGACCTGGAATCAGTCACGAGACCTCCCCTGTTTGTTCCTCAGCAAGCTTAGCTGCAAGGCTGGGTTAAAAACCCCGACATTCCTGCAGAGCACTTGCTATCTCTGAGAGTGAACATTCCGAGAATGCGTTATTTTTCTCATTCTCATATCTGCATCTAATACTGCTCTGCTACTTTAAAAGGATTATGGAAAAAAATACTATTTTTGCTTGAAAGTGCCAGATTTAGTTACAAACAGCAGTTAACATCCATAAAGGGAAGTAAAGTGCCAGCAAAGTATTTTCTGTTTGTTTGGGTTTTGGTTTCTTTGTTTGGTTGATAGCAAGTTGTGTTTAACTGTCACTTTCTCCCTGACCTGAAAAGACACTCCTAAAATTTCATCATAAAGGGATATTAAAAACCCAAACACAATACAACAAACAAACAAACCACCACCACCAAAACCCACAAAACAGCTCTGGACATGTTATTTGAAGAAGCATTCATGCGGAAATGAAAATTCATTTAAAACTAGCCTAAAAATTTCCTAGTTGACAGCGTCCCTTTGAAATATGATATTTTTGTATCGTGGGGTTTATGGCTTCTCTTCTCTCGGTAGGAGGAAGCAATGGCCGTTTTCTGTGTGGCAAACAAACCACCTTTGAAGGTGGCATGAGAGAGCCAGCTATTGCCTGGTGGCCTGGACGAATACCTGCAGGAGGGGTGAGTATCTGCTTTGAACGGTTCTGATCGGTCTTAAGTGGACTGAAGTGAATGGAGTGGGTCTTGCTGGCTTCAGTGGGCTTTGGATCAGGCTTCAACGTGCCCAACGTGTCAGTCCAGATGCTTGTCTAAACAAGGAGATGAATTCTTCCCCTAGAGGAGGATGCCAGTCCTGTTCATGATTGCAAATTTGCATCTAGAGCGTCTGTGCTCAACACTTCTGTGAGCACCAAGCGGTCTGGTCTTTTTTTGTCTTCCTGCTTTATTTAAACCCTTTACTCTTTTGGACCACAGTATTTATAGTGGGTTACATATTTGAACAAATTGAAGAATAAAGACACGTTGCTAATGTGTGTCCCAGTCTGGAGCAGGGGTGTGTTGCCCACACACACTCTCTGTGCCCTGAAGTATCAAATGATTTGACCCTCACGGCTCTCGCTTTGATGTTTGATGAAAGTTCCACTCGGGGAGGTCTAGATACCAGACTACTGCTCTTTCCTGCCTGTACACAAATTCAGATATGATCACTTCAAAATAATCCTCCAGTGGCACTACCAGCCTCTCTTGTCCCAGTTCTCATTAAAGAAAGATGCAATCAATTCTTCTGCAGGCAGGGTTCACCGTAAATAATACAGATTCCCTCCCCTTTGTGAGTATCTCTCATCCCTGAAGAAAGTGATACTTCATTAACTGGGCACTGTGCTTAAGACTGCAAACTGTTCATAAATAAAACATTTTTCTAAGTTGCATTCCTTTTCAGTGGTTTAATTGAGTCAAGATAATGATAATTTATCGTTTACATTTAGGAGAAAGCCATCAGATAGCTTAGATCTGCAGCTGAGGGCAGAAGGGTAGTTTGGTTTCATCATTTTTAAAGAGTTCACAAAACCTACTAGGGATGTGTTGTTATTTTTTTAATTTGAAATGAAAACAGTCTTTTTGTTTAAATTTAAACATTTCCATAAAGCCATTACAAGCCAAGTACAACAGCCTTGGGCTAGCATACGAGAACATGAAACCGAAGCTGACTGTTTTGTTTTCCATGTCCAAACTCAATAATGTGCTAAAAGTAAACATGCATTATAAATGGGGACAAGTAAATACCAAATTTAAAAATTCTTTCCATTGTAGTAACTCTGAGGATAATCAGGAACATGCCTACTTATTTTCTGACTGTAACTGGCCGGTACCCCTCTCACAGGTAGTCTTTTGCCTGTAGTGCAGCAGTGAAGCTTTACGGGGTGCAACGCGTTCTCAGTAGCCTGGTGTGATGCGTGGCCTCCTGCCTGAGGCCACAGCTGAAGCTGCTGTTTGAATTCCTGTGAGTGAGCAGTCATTTTTGTGCAGAGTTAAGGTGTTTGCATAGGTGGGTGGACTGACAGACACCGTGCTATCATGTGAGCTGGAGAGTGCGCTTAAGGCGGGTATGCGCCCAAAAACCCCCTCCTCCACCGCTGCTGATATCATCCTTGGCACTTAAGCACGTGCTTAACTTTAAATCCTGCCTGTCCTGGGCTCCAATTCACGACACTGCCTGCCAACTGTCTGCACGTGCGAGCGTTACGCTCCCAGATGTCTTCTGGGACGCCACTCGGGTACCTTGCGAAGCCTGTCCTGCGCTCTGTCCCCAGGATGTGCTGCCTTGCTCTGAGTTAGACCCCCGTGTGATGCTACTGATAAGTAAATATGTGATAGCTACTTATATGTCTTTTCTGCTTGTATTCTTGCCGTCGAGGCTCCAGCACTGGTACCCACAGCAGCACTGACCGCAGGTGAGAGGTTTGGCATTGCTTCTGTGTAATACAGCTCACGCTACCTTGGCCTGTAGCGCGCCTGTAGTTATTGCTTCATAATTGCCTCTTCCCTTGACACAGTAAGTGGAGAGGCACATGTTTGCTAGTACATTTTTGGCTTCTTTTCTGTATCTTACGGAGTCTGTAGCTTCAACGTCTTCTCGACTGCGAGTTTAAACGAGTCAGCCAAAGTCCTGCGTGGTCCAAGAATCTGTAAAATGTGGGGAAACCGCTTCAAAGTCTCTCCTTGCTCTTTCTTTTCAAAAGAGTTGAAGGAAACAAAGGCTCGGGAGCCCTGAACCGGGGTGGAAGCAAAGAGCTTCTCAGGAGTGCCAAGCACAAAGCTGAAGGGTCAACTCCTCCTTCCTGTGCTGGGGTTGCTCCCGGTGCAATGGCTGTTCCTTTCCACCCGTGGATGTTTTGAGGAGCAGGCGCAGGGCCAGTGACCATTTCGGCTGGCACTGTTTCAGCCAGAAAAAGAGGACTTTGTGTCTCTGGGCAGTGAAATCCTTGGGTGGAAGGCTCATCCCGCTGCTGGGATCTGGCAGTTATTAATATCTTATTGATATATAGGACTGGGGGGGGTTGTTTCTACTAAAGGGTACATTTGCTTAAATAAAGGAGTACCGTTTTATTTAAACAAAGGAAGTTAGGTGACAGGATTGTGAACACCTGACAGGACATTGATGGAGGTTTGGATAATTGGTGCAGTTGGCTGATTTGCAGTTTTTTGGGGGGAGAGGGATGCCTCGGGCGTGCATGTTGCTCTTGGCATCAACATTCAGTTAATTCTGGTCCCCCATCAGGAATATTTATTCACACACAAACAGCCTTTCTGCAGTTTCCTCCTCAGCTACGTTTTCCAGGTGAATTCACAACAAATCAGCATTTCAACATTCCCCACATCACATCTGCCTTCTGGAAGGATCCAGCTGGAGAAAAAAAAAAAAAAAAAATCATATTCTGTTGGTATTTGAATCCTCCTCCCCTCTTCCCTCACCCTCCTCCCCTTCCTCTCTCGTGCCTGCTTCCTGAAGGAGAAAAGAACATATCAACCCAAAGACAGCATTGCAACCTTTTCTTCACTATCTCCCATGGGGCGCAAATTGAAATTGAATTAGACAGGGATATCAGGTCTGCTTGCTGTGATAACTGTAAAAGGATTTTATTTAAAAACACCCTGACATTTGTTCACCCAGTTTCAAATATTTAGCTTTCCTCCTTTCCATTCCTGGCGGGGGCGACTTTATTAATTGTCGCCTTTGATTCAGAGTTAAAGCTTGAAAGCACTGATAACAGCAGTGGTGACTATTTCTTCTAGCGACGTGGCCCACAGCAAAAGGATTTCATTTTCTTAAAGACGTTATGTGTATACTGAGAGTTTATTAAAAAGAAGGGGGGGAAAGGAGGGGGGAAAAATCCGTTCTTACGTGCGTAATACCGGCTGTTTCTCACTGATACGAGCAATATCTGATCTCACTCTTTTTTATATATTATTTATTTTCTCTGGGCTGTTGCCCTCTCTGGATTTTTCTTTTTCTTTTCTTAAAAAAAAAAAAAATAAATGGGAAAGGCAACTAGAATGAAAGAGCACTGTTGACAGGAGAAAAATGGTAATTTTTTTATTTTTCTCTGAAAATACTTCAAAGTTTTATATAAATATTAACCTTTTTCCCCCCCCTTCTTCAATGTGGTGCTGCAGAGCACAGATAAATCCAAGTGGCTGTGGCATGGGCATTTAATTTCCTTAAGAAGTTTTCTCTGCTTCACGGAAAAATGTTGTCTGAGACCAGAAACGTAATTGGATGATTAAAGAGAGTCATCTACATCTGGTTATGGTTAATAAGGGCCAGTACAAGAAGACCATGGTGGCCCCACAGGATTGTCACAAGGCGATGTATAAATTAGGTGATATTAGAGGCACGAGTCTCAGGTCAGCGATTGCCTCTTGCTGCCTGTTATCAAAAGATTGAGGCAAGGGAATGGAGCGACGAGAAGAAAAGTGACTTTTGGATTTGCCTTATAAATTGAGAGAGGTCTAATTACAAAAAGTCTCCGGCAGTCGTTTGCTCGCCTGCTTCTGACGTAGCAGTTGTCAGGGAGCAGGCGTGTGCCAGATCTCCTCTTTATTAGACTCCAGGCTCTGCATATGGTGTTCTGCTGACCTCGCAGCTCTCCGAAGGCACGCTCGGGGTCAATTAGCCGGCAGATGAGCCTACGAGGGACTGAGCATCTTTGCCGAGATGCTGAGCACTTGTAATCCCCTTTGGCTTCAGAGGGACCACAGCGTTCCCAACACCAGTGGCTCACCAGGCTGTCCAGCTCTGTAACGTGTGAGCTGATGGTTTGGCTTTGGGGATGGTTTGGGTTTTTTTTTTTTTGGATGCATGTGTACTAAGTTTTTTTTTAATGTCAGTCCTCTTTGACCGCATATCTGAGGCTGGAGAAGAGCCTGTGCAAGGGGCCGGTCCAAGGAGCACGTGGCGCTGTCTGCCACGGTTAATCCCGTGGATGACACAGCCAGCTTTGGTTCTGTGTTCACCAAATGGCCCCAGGGAGAGCACGAAGCAGGGTTACCCCATCGGAGGGCTCAGTTCTGTTTCCTTCTCCACAGCTGTGTATCAGAAGATGCCCATCTTTTTCTCCATGCAGTAAGGGAACCTCACGTATGCATCTGCTTTTTGTGAGGGATTTCTGGGCTCATCTCTGTTTGTCACTGCCTACAGGGACGGGCTGAGCATGACCTCTTTCAGGCTGCCGGCTGCAGCAGTGTCCATGAATAAGGCTTAACCTCAAATGCCTGAGACCTTCTGCAAGATCTCTTGGTCTTGGTCAACTGATCCAGCTGCTTTTCTGGGCAAGGGTTTCCATGGTCAGGCTTCCTTTTGTGCTTAGAGCTTTGCACTTTGCTTTCTTCTTCAGGGTTGTGGAAGTATTCATGCATGCAGCTTTAATATTACGTGTTCCTGCCAACACCTTTTGATGAATGAAAGCCATTAAAATTTGAAATTACTGTAATCAAGTAATGCGATATTGTAATGTTAAACTTGCAATCAGTCCCCTGCATGTTGCTTTCTCCAGTTTCTTTTTTTTTTTAACTTGTTAATTCTTCCTTTAACTGTTCACTTTTTTCAGCCCAGCCTCTTAATAAAAGGCTTAGTGATCCCAGCAAAACCAGCATTTTCCCTTCAGTTTTTTTTTTTTTTCTAGAGCCAGCATCTCACAAAAATTCATTTATCACATTATCATTTGTTGTCGTATTTAAATAATTAGTGTCAGCTTACAGGCTGGGGGTCTGCTTGTGCGCAGACAGAGGATTTGGAGATAAAAAGTCTTTGATAGTCCCAGCGTCGTAATGTTCACGCTGACATTCGCAAGGCTGCTGCTAGGACTTGGATTTCAGTCAGAAAGCGCTTCTGTACTCACAGATGTGGGCTTGTATCAGATGGCTTCTTGTCTCCAAACAAGTGGTACGGCTGAAAAGGTGCTTTCCGCCTCGCGCCGTGTGCTGGAGCATCCTGGTGCAGAACAGTCTTGCTCTTGATTTGAGCCTATCTGCTGCGATTCAGTGTGGTGCTGGCTAATTATCCATCCTCCAGCAGGTAACTGTAGCATGCCACGAGGAGGATGGGAGCAAAGATTCAGAAGGAATCAGTCAGAACAGACTTTTTAGATTTTTAAAACACAAATAATTAAGACCAGAGAGATAAGTATGGCTTACAATTAAGGGATGGGGAAAAAGCAGGGGGTGGGAGGGGGAACGCTTGCACATCTCCATTGGAGCCAAACCCAGATGTTTTTCTCCCTTATTAAAATATATACTAAAAATACCACAACTTTACAGTTCTTGAATTGTTGGAAATGGTTTGCAGATGAAGTCATCGGGCTCTTTTTGTTATTATCCATCTATCCCTGTGCTTTCTGGGAACTCTCTCAGGGTATTCTGGACTCCAGAGGTGACCTGGAGAGGGAACAAATCAAGGACTCTTTTTTTCTTTTTTTTTTTAATTGGTTTAAGTGCTGATTTTTCAATCCACGAATTACTTGGAATTTGCTAAATTAAGTTGAACTCTGCAAAAACATGCTTCTGTAACGTAGATGCATAGAGAGAAGTGAGAAGGGAATACGAAAAGATGAACCAAAATGCAAATGCTCCTTGGTAGTGGAGAATTATGGATCATCTCCTGTATTATTTTAATAGGAGGCTTGCTGGGGACTGCAGCACTGTAAGGCAGAGATTCTCAAAAGATGCTTAGTGGAGGAGGAGGTTCGGGAAGCAATACTTCTGCTTTGGTGGGAACCAGCCTGTTTCCTTTTGGCTTTTACTGAAGGTCTTTTTGCAAATGCATTTCTGTTGATGTTTCAGGTCAGTCATCAGCTGGGCAATGTGATGGATCTCTTTACCACCAGCCTCTCCCTGGCGGGACTGCAGCCTCCCAGTGACAGACAGATTGACGGCATCGACCTTTTACCTGCCATCTTGCAGGGCAAGCTAATTGACAGGTTAGTTATGAGCCCAGAGCTCTGACCCTTGCCTGCAAACTGAAGTGATGCCAAACGTTGGGTTATTTTTTAAATCAAGCTTACAGAAATATTTTATAAACTGAATTGATGCGGCTTTTGCTCCTGCTCAGTGAGGTGGGGTAGCACCGGAGCTTTTCACTATGTGCTAATTCTCTGGCGGTGCAAGCGGAGGTGGGATTGCCTGACATGTGGCATGTTGCCATACAGTGGAGCCTGGGGACAGATGAAAATGTCAGGGGGTTAGCAGGGATCCCTGGAACAACATATGGCAATAGGGGAGATAAAAGCTTGAGAACTGTAGGCTGGGTAGGGGAGAATACATTATTTATTACTGGAAAAACATCCAAGAGTACGCTGGGCATTTATAGCCCCAGCTTGAGAGAGGTTGGAGGTAAAGGCAGGGCTGCTGTGGATGAACTAGAAGGCCATCTCCTCCCAAGGCCCTGTTTCTGTGGATGCTTTTGCAAGAATAGATTTGGGTTAAAGACCTGGGATGTTTACGGGCATGGAGGAGTGCTGTCAGCTGTTGGGTGCAGGCGCTAAGATCTGACAGCAAATATTCTTGGCGCTCTCCTCGGAAGGATTGGAGGTCAGGAGAGGTCTTGTAGTTGTGATTTTGATGAGGAATTTAGCAGCCTGGGAAATCTGAATACAAACATACTCTTTGTGAGACAGCGAGGAAACGTACGCGTGGAAAACGTATTTGACTTCTGCGTTGGATGTAAGGCTTTGTTCCGTAAAACTGCTTTTGTGCCCATTAATGCAGGAAGCGTGCGTACAGCATTACCTGAGAGCTCAGCCAGTGGCTGACATGAGCCGTTGCATATTCCTCACACACACCCTATCCGAACTTTACTTCTAAAAGTTTGTAAAGCTGCTTTGTTGTTTTAAAAGAGAATTTCATTGCAGCCACCAACCCCTCGGAACTGCAGTCACTCAAGGTGCATCGTGGCTTCTTCCTCTCATTTTTTCTTTTCCGTCCTTTTTTTTCCCTCCTTTTTTTTCCTCCTTCTTTTTCCCATTTTTTCCTCTCTTTTTTTTCCCCCTCTTTTTTTTTTCCCCTGGTTTTTTTTTTTTCCCTTTTTTTTTTTTTTTAATCTCCTTTTCTTTTCCCCTCAGACCTGACCAGGTCACAGTTTTGAAAACCCCCAAAAAGTTTCCAGGAGATGCAGTTGTTGTGTTCTTTTAAGCTTAAAAAGAGAAAAAAGTGAATGGTGGGAAAAAAGAAACGGGTAATGGCAGAATTTTGAGTACAAGCTGTAATCCTCTTTCAAAGATGGAAAATATATTTTTTTTTAAAAGCAAAAACCCAGACCCCACACTTCAATCAAAGGGGCACATAATAGTTTGTCACCTAGCGAGTGTTTGTGGCAAGGAAAAGGAGGCTGGCGTACTTTGTGGCGTATTTGGGCTTCTGTTAATGGGACTGGGTTAGATGAGGTTCTGCGCTTCGGCAGATCTCTCAAGCTGTCTATATTTCACCGGCGTTTCAGGTGCGTGAAGGATGCAGGAGTGGGCTCTGCTGGCAGCAGCGGTTCCCCTTTCATGGGCAGTTCCTGGTGACAAAGGAGAAAGGTTTATTGTGCAAGGAACCTGCAGGGGAGGCTACAATTTTAAAATGGAAGAGGTCTAAGGCTGCTCCTGTCATTCAGACATGGATATTTTAATCTTACCTTGCATTTAGGGACCGTTTTTCCAAGGTGGCATCACCAGACTAAGTAGTTTTTGCTGAGTGGCATCTCTGAACAAAAGAGGTAGACGTATGTACCCTACCGACGGTGAGAAACAGCTTCGAGATCTCGTCCTGTCAGCAGCCTGAAACAACTGGAGGGAAGAGCTGACTAAGTCTGATGTCCTTGCGTGATGAGTTGCACCAATAAATCAAACCTCTCTTCTGCAGATAGTCCGTTTCAGTAAATTTTGTAGTGTTCCCTCAAAAAACAGGAGCATGTCATTGGGGAAACCAACAGGAACATTGCTGGGATGCCCAGGGAAAGGGTAGTGCATGTACATGGTTGCAGACCAAGTGCCCCGAGTGAGGTGCATTTCTCAAACATATTTTTAATTAGGAAAACCTCGGGGAAAAAAATGCAGTTTTCAGCGTGTGTTTAGGTGATGTAAAGGGAGATTTGGGGAAAGAAAATGGACAGGAGTTAAAAATAAAGCCTGTCTGGCTGCCACGTTTTTCCATATGGAGTTTTTCTGAGATGTCATCCAGAACAGGCCAGCATCTGGTGTCCTCCCTGGCCACCCTGTCCATGTGACACTAACGGCACATAGCTTGGTGCTGCTGCGAAGAGGCTAAGCATCACATGTTCTGTGAATCCCTGTTTCTCTGGCACACACACACACACGCCACTTCTGAGACATTTGGTGTTTAAATCGGCACGCTCTATAGGAAATAACAGGGTCTGATAGTTCAAGGATTAACAATCACTGGCAGCCAAGCTGTGTAATGTTTCATTCTTGCGCCCTGTGAGCTCTCAACTTGATGAACACTTTAAAAAATGTTAATTGAAAACCTTGCAGTGGAGACTATTAGGAGGCAGCCTGTTTCTGACTGATAGCCGAATCGGAAGTCAGACGCCATTAAAGTGTTTGTCTCCCTTATCAGCGAGGCGGCGGTGGCTGGCTGGGCCCGTCGCGTTGCCGTTTCTCATGCAGCTTTGCTCTCCTTCTCAGGCCCATATTCTATTATCGTGGCAACGAGATGATGGCGGTGAGAGTCGGGCTTTACAAGGCTCACTACTGGACCTGGAGCAACTCCTGGGAGGAGTACAGCAAGGTAACAGGACACTGACCTACACCCTGGTCTCATTCATTCTCCCGGGGAAAAATGATCCTTTAAAGCAGAGTTTTAAATTGGGGGATGTTGCTGTGCACTTGCAAGCCAGCCTTTTAGTCACAGCCTCTGAAGAGCCACCAAATCTGCTGCAAAATCTAAGGGGACCGGTGTCAAAGCACTGCTCTACTGAATTCGGAGACGGGCAGAGGAAAATGAGCAAAGTCTGAGTTGTTCGGAGAAGTGCTCCCTTTAATCAGCACTTAATGCCCCTAATATTAAGTTTCTTTCCCTGCTGAATTCTGAGCTTTCACGTGTACCCTTAGAAAGTCTGGAGTCCGATGCCAAATTGATCATGTATCTCACAATTTCTAGTACAAAAGACCTGGTGCCCTGAACTATTTAAATGGAATAGGGATGGGTTTGTTATTTTGTTTGTGGTTTTTTTTTTTCTTCCCTTGAAAGGGAAAAGGAAAGCCGTAGGAACCACACAGTGGAAAGAACAGCAGTTGTTGAAAACAGCACAGTACATGTGTTTAATCTATTATCAGCACTTTTGTGAGCCCGTATCACACTATAAGATGTTTTACATTTTACTTGCCAAATAGGCACAGCTTTTGCCATTTCCTGGCTGATCTTCTCACAACTGGATGTAAGCACTATTATTTTTCTTTCTTTGTATCTTTCTTGCCTCAGACTTGGGTACTAAACTCTGGGGCATTTCTTGAATGGCAGGTTCACACATGTGCCTCGCTGATTATACCTTTAGACATGAAGTAAATGCATTATGGCACAGCTCTCAGCAATTTTGACAGCAGGCTGGTATTGGGGAGGGCTTGTTTGTATGATTTATTTTTTTTTTTATGTTTTTTTTTTTTTTTAAACTTACGGTGGGTCCTCAAGGCATCACAGGTGCAGAAATAAGTGCTGATGACATTTGTGGATATAAAAGTGCATGGTTTCTTTCATTGGGATGTCCTGGGGGTAGAAGGAAACATCAGCTCCAAGGGAGTAATTTACATTCAGGGCTGTAAATATGTGCCTTTGTCTTTTCAAGACTGTAATGCTCCAGGAGTCAAAGTTTCTGTTTTACACGGAGTAAGAAGGAAAGGAAAGTTGGCTCCAGGAATGCATTGCACGCTCTGTCTCAATGCTAATTCTACGTAGCTAAAATGAGAAAAATGTATTTGTCCGGGTTAGTATGTGAGTAAAACCCATATATCACACAGCGTGGAGGATTCTCCCTGTGTGAGAGACACTGGGAGCTTGTATGTACGTGTGTAGGGGTATACGGATGGGCTCAGAGGCATGCTTTTCCCATGTGCGTGGAAGATAATGTCACACATGAATAATTGCTCTCCGTCGGGATATAAGCACATACACACACTTACATACCTAGTTGGGAAATAATTAAACGTCTGCGTTGATCTAAACTTATTTGTACATGTCTGTGTATGTGTGTAGCCGTGATAATGGGGAGCAGTTACTCATTTCAGAGGCTCTCCTACTGTGAGCAATGGCAGTTGTGCAATTAAGGAATATTTATTTCTTTCTAAGTCTTTGTTTAACTACTGTCTGATAAAAGTCAGCAATTATACTGTACATCAGAGAGATGATTAAAAATTCACTTGCTTTCCTGCAGCTTGTATCACATGTGGCTGATGTGGGTAAAATTGGAGCGCATTAGTGGACAGACTAGCCATTAACAACATGCAGAGGAAGCTGAGGCTGAAATTTGTTCCAATTCTCCTCATGTCCTCGAGCCATTAATTACAAGCCTTGCAAGTTTAAAAATAGAAATAAATCAGAATTCTGAACAGCTCCACAGTTCTGAGTCCTGTTTTAGGAGTTTTGTAATCTCACCTTACAATACAGCTGCCTCTTTCTCAGCGACTGGTGTTCTCAGCTGTATTGATATTGGACTACAATTATGCTGCCAGAATCAAAAAGGCCAATTTGTTGGCTAATTTCATTTGAAAAACGTATTTAAATACATGCACGTGCGTGGCATTAGGAATTCTGACTGCTGGCAGGTTTGCTGTTCGATAACTTTGATTTGCCATCCCCGTAGAACTTCAGCTAACGAGGCCTTGTTAATTGTATGATCTTTAGCACGGGTCCTTGCCTTATTGTGAATCCAATGCGATGATTTATTAAACTTTCAAATATGAAACTCTCTCTGTCTGAAGGTCCAAACTCAGACCTGGAATGAACAAATGTATCTGGTTGGCATGTCATCCATTTGAAAGAGATCTGAAGTTGGCCAGGTGTGTCCAAACAGCTGTCTGCAAATTTTTAAGAGGTTTCTTTTATGGATAGTTGAGTATCTCATTATTTTGACAGATACACAGCACGTTTTAGCCAAACCTCCTTTCACTTTCAAAATTCCCTCATTAATTGACAGTGTGGGAAATCATTGATACAGAAAACTTGCACTGTTTTTAATCCACACTTTGTGCATTTTTGTTTGACTTTTAGATGAGATTGTACCATTAAAGCAGCCAGAACCACATTGTTGTGTTGATATTGGAAAATGCAAAATTAGTGCATGTTTTGGGTCTGTTTGGGACTGCCACCATGTCTTTCAGGATTATCTAGAAAGAATGTGTGCAATTTTGGCCTCTAACCTGGAAAGCCATGTGTTTGACTGTGGTATAAGTTAGTTAAGTAACAAAGTATGTATATACAAATAAAAATGTACCAGAGAGAAGCGGCTTGCAGAAAGCCAAGCCTAGGAAAGCATAACAGGGATATGAATGCTTCTCTCCGTTGGAATATTTACACTGGAAATAACCCATGCGAGCAGCACACAGGTTTACAGCCGTCTTAGACTCCCATGACATTAAGATGCCCTTACTGGTCTGCATCCTCTGCCTTATGGCCCAGGATTAAAACTTGTCATCTTTCACAAAGCTGCAGTGTGCTGTTCTGTTCTTCCTATTTTTTGTTTGTTTATTTGTTTTTTAACCCCCAAGCAGTTTTTTTCTAGGCTGACTCCTCTCATAAACTCTTGTGGTCTTTCTCAGTGCTGGAGGATACCTTGATGCTGTCTTTTCTGCTGGCTTAATTTGATGACTTAGGTAGCGTGCATTCTTGAACAGTTAGTCTCTTGAAAGCCTAAAGGGAAGGCAAGTGAGCGTAAGCGCTCTGTGGGACGTTTTCCCTGCAGAGTTGGGTCTGTTGACCTGGCTTCCATCTCCTTTCATATGCGTGGCTCATGTTTAGACAGTTTGACAGATCTGACATTCAAGAGGTGACAAATGGGACAGAGCTAGATGGAAGGAAACTTTACCTGAAAAATATGTTTGTATTTTTAAATAGTAAAGATTTTTAAATAGTTTGCTAGAGGGAGAGAAATCTTCACCCTGCACAAGGCCTGAGTCCCTATTGCTCGAGGACTGGTGGATATCAGCGCGTAAGCTCTTCCACCATCACCCACCACCCTTCTCCTTGTAGCAAAAAGCAGCAGTGATGAAAACAGCCACATCTGTTGTGTGTTGGAGCAGAAGTAAGAACTAAGGATAAACCTGGGGAGCTCCCTCTCTTGTACGGCGTAAGACACGCAGGACTCTTACTGGGAGACTCCTGTAAAATGCTCTTCTCGTTGCTCTCCTCATCCAGCCATTTAGCCTGTAAGTCACGCTTGCTCGTCACCAAATTTAAACTGGATTGCAAAGTGCATGACAAATAACGCATGCGAACTTGGCGTTCCTGTCTTATTGCTACTGGTGCCCACAGCCATGATGCTGGGTGCACAGCTTCCCATTCCTAAAATATGAACGCTTGGAGTCTGCATTGTTATCGGTTATTCTGTCCGCTGGATTGAAGGGAGAGGTGCATTTAATCTTTCTTGTTTGGAAGGAGAGGTCTGAAAGGGATAAAAAATGGGTATTCTCCATGGATCTGTCTGAGTAGCCAGGAGGTCCTTCAGGAATTGCTTAATTTAATGCTATGTAGAGGAGGCAGGAGTCTGAGCTAGCAGGAGAAAGGAAATTTCCTTCTCTCTGCCTGCCACAGAGACTTTCCAGCAGAGAATAGTTCTTGTGCCCTGGGAGAGCAGTGATGCAAGAAGGGGAAAAAAATAATTAAGAAAAAAATGCGGAAACCGCCCTTTGGTTCATTGGAGAGTGGCTGATAACATCAACCTCTCTGCTGTCAGCTTAGTATCTTGTTAGTAGTCTTCAGTGGTTTTTCCAGAGAGCTCCTGTGTCTTTAAATGATTGGCGTAGGTGCCTGCCAGAAGACCCGATTGTTTTAATGTAAAATGCCAAAGGGGTTATTCCTGCCGCAGTCTGATTGCCCTTCTCCTCCACGTGAAGGGATCAATAAAGCCTTTTCTGCAAGGGGGATGTGAAGTCAAGTAGAACCTCACAAATAATGACATTTGATTGTGGTCCTCTGAGCATATGAGCTAGCCATTGATCGCTTCTGCTTGAGAGCCGCTGGAGGCTTGCTGATGTGCCCATCTTCTGGAGTCTCTTCCAGACAGTTAACACATTAGAAGCAATTTTTGTTCAACAGGGTTGAAGCTTGGCAGTCACACTTTCAGGTGTCTGGCCATTCAGAGCTCCAGTTCGGGAGGCTTTTGCTGGGAATTGCCAGGAGAGTGAGAACGGCCACTTACCCGTGCTGTGGCAAACAGCAAGAAACAACATTCCCTGGCTTTAATTAACTGCTGTTCTTTTCTCCTTCCAATATTAATACAGTTTTGCTGCTCTGGGTTTTGTGTGGCGGAATGAGGAGACATGACCAGGAGGCAGACCCCAGATTTGCTGCGCCACTATCTAAATCTGCAGCCGCTTGTCAAGTCGGAGGGATCTGGGATAGCGCCAGGGTGACGAATTGCCAGAGGGCTTACGTTAACACAAGTGGTGATTCCATCACTTGGCGGAGAGCCCAAACTGGCAACCGGCTGTATTTGTCTCATGTCTATATTGACATAGCATCTGTGGTCCATTTGCTCTGGAAATTAAAGCATAAGCTGTGCAACCAATAGCCGCTAGATCTTACGAACAGAAAAACAATCTGGGTTACGCGATTGCTGGGGAGAAGGGCAGAAAGACGTGCTCACTGAAAGGTTTACCTGATGTGCAGGAAATGTCTTGGGTTATTGAGGTTTTTTTCAAAAGAAAAAGGATTGCTGGAATTTCTCCTACAGCAAACAGGTCTGAGCGGTGGTGCAAAATACCGTGCCTGTGCAAGAGAGCGGGTGCAGGAGCTGAGCTATTTCTGGTTGCCGTCTGATGCTCTTTTATGGGCTCCCTTAGAAGGCACAGCCGTGCTCTAGATCGGTCCTTCTGGTTTGGCTTTCATGCTTTTATAATTGAGGAGAAAAGATCCAAGAATTTGCCTGAACACAGGGAGTGACCTTTCTCCTTTGTTTGATCGGTGTTACCTGTAAGCATGCAAATTACCTTGGATAGGGTACAGAGTAAAATATTAGGCTTTAACTGGCTATTGATCCCCTGCATATTGTTATTAACAATCTGCCAAATAAATAGTTTAAAGGGAATAAGAGCAGATGGAAGTGGTAGTTGATTTGGGTTTTGTTATCCTGGCGGGTAGGGCGGGCATAGCCACCTCTTTGCTCTCCTCTGACACAGCAAAGCTTTATTTTGGTGTGAAGCTGCCACCTTCTTGGCAGTGCCAGAGAGCTGAAGCTGGTCCTTTGTCAGCCTAAATGGGGAGAGCTCCTCTGTGGCCCTGGGATGATGTGGCTTTTGCTCCAGCTGAGAACCTGGCATGTTTGCATTTATTGTTGAAGCCTGCGGTATTCCTGTGGTCCGTGGGGCTTGTTGTCAGCTCAGGCTTTTACAAGAGAAAAAAAAAAAAAAAAAAAGTTGTATTTAATGAAGAGCAAGAAATGATCCAAAATGGTGACATGATTTAAAATTATCATCTAGAAGAGAGTTCCCTTCCTTGCCAGGCCTGTTCTCCTGCAGCCTGCTTGGGATAGCAGAGCGGGAGGGCAGCTCCCTCTCTCCCATCAGACACACACAAGGAGTTTTGGCGTGTTCCTCCGCCCCAGCTCTCCCTTCCACACGTGCCCAAATTTCCATCCTCTCCAAGCAACCAGAGCCTTTGTCCAGAAGCTCCAGAGTGTGGATCGGCTCATCTTTAAATACTTCTCAAATCTCAAGCAGATTTAATTTATACTGGTTTTGCTACAGAAAAGAAAAGCAATCCAGACTTGGGGATCCCAGACTTCCAGTTCACTGATATAGCGGATTTTTCTCTTTTCCATCCCGACAACTGAAAATGCTTTGACCTACAAAAAACAAAATTACACAGAGTTGTGGATAATAAGTTCAGGGACAGAAGACAGGGTTCCTCTACTGTAACGTGTTACTGTGATGCTGGACGATGCCTCCATCTGTGAGGATATAATTTTGCCTCTTATTTTTTGCTCATTTATTGATGAGCGGGTAGAAAATATTTTAAGCTCTTTCTGCAGGTTGAATGTTGGCTTTCTGTGGTTTGAATGTTGGCAGTCACACAGTCCATAAAAATAATAATAGTCAATTTTATTTGTGGAGATAAAGGTGAAAGGCCTTAGAAATTCAAAGGGTGGTTTCAGCCATATTTTTAAGAGTGTTATTTATCAGTGTTGTAAAACGGTGTGCTTGATTTTTATTTTTCCCTTATTTTATTTCTTCCCCAATAGACTGCTTTTGGAGAGGGCACTGAGTGCTTAGGTTAGAGAGATAGCTTTTGGCTACTGGCATCGGGCAAATTGTCCCAGCGCTTTCTTTCCTAGGAGTCTTTGGGACGTAGCCTGGGCTGTGTTCTGGAGTCTCAGCTACAAGGATTTTATAAGGAACAAAAGATAAAATGTAAACAGAGCAATGTACAAACAAACACCCAAGAGACCAAAATCTTTCAAACTAAAGCATTTGCAGCCGAAGAGCATTGTACCAATTAGCAGCCTCTTAATTAAATTGCTTGTTTGATTTGCATCCAAATTATAATTTGGATGTTATGTAGGCTTTGATACCTTTTCATTAACTGTTCCTTTTGAGGAAAAAAAAAATAAATCTATTTTTCACTGTGTGTTTCAGAGGCCTGTGGCGTCACAAGGTGGAAAGGTCAATCGTTTTTGTATCCATTTAAAGTCCATTATTGGTCGGCCACTACAACCTATCCAGCAACTCTCTTATTTTTACAGTCAGTGATTCAGGAATCTATAGCTCTGTGCAGATAAATGGGATTTCATGGGCTTCTAAACTTCTTGCTTTATTGAAAAGCAGAATATTAACTGCTCCACTGGCCAGCTGTCCATTAAAAACACAGGATATTTTTAGAAAATTGTTTGCCAATCAAATCCTACCAACATCTGTAGAGAGCCTTTTCAGTTTGTTTTATAAGCAAATGCTACAGCTGCTTTCCCACCTCCATTGAAATATTCCCATTTACCTTCTCTCCAGGTCTCTGTCCGTGTCTCGGGGTATTTTGAGGTATTGTAAAGAGCGCAGCATGTTAGCTGGAATTGTAAAACCGAGCTTTAACAAGTCCATTTGGTGCTAGTCCTTGCTGGTCTGTGGGGCCCCCTGCTTTATTTGCTGTTCAGTGAAATTAGTGCTGTGCTTTTTTTGCTATTCCCAGGGCTTAAATGGCTTCTGTTAGCCCTCAAGACTGCAGGCCAGGCTCTAGGTGATTAGGGAGCTCGACACCTGGCTAATAACCGGCTGGGCTTCGGGAGACGCAGCCTGGCAGGGCGTGCAAGGACGGATGCAGTGGGACTTGTGAGCAGGCAGCTCTCTCTGTCCCTTGGTGGCCAGCGTTAACCCGTTGCTGCTAGCAAAGGGAGAGTCCTGGTGCTGGTGCCCTCCATTCCCACTGCTGCCACTGGGGAAATCCCGATTTCTGACCCCCTAGACTCAAATGTTAGCGGCAGGAATTGCCTCCAGACTTAATATAGTTCTTCCAGCCCCACTCTCATTCCCAGGTGAGTGCCTCAGGTGAGATGCTATAAATCACGTCAACAAATGCACCCATTTCTTTAAAATCAACCTGATTTGCTTCGTTCTTCAGCAAAACAGGTCTGGCATCAGGTGCTGGCAAGCTGAGTTTTCAGGCCCATTGCCTCTCAGGGCGATGCCCCTTGGTTTGGCTGGATGTTTCCCCTGGGACTGTTGCTTTTCCATCAGATATGCCAAGCGATCCGATCCTCTCTCTGTATTTCGAAGCCATAGAAACTGAAGAGAGAAGATACTTTCCACGTGCAGGATCCTTATGATTAAATGGTTTCACCTCTTTCTTTTGTTTTGCCATTTCATTGTAATGAATATTTTATAAAGATTATTTTTTTATAAGGCAAAAATGTAAGGCCTGCTCCAGCTTTTATGTCAGTGCAATGCCAACATTGTCACCTTATTTTACCCCATCAGATCAGAATCCATTTTGCAGACTGAAGTGGACTCTCAGTTTAAAATAATTCTGGCGTTTGTGGGCATATTGGAACAAGATGCTGAAGAAAGTGGTATCAGCTAAAATTTTGCTCCCTCCCCTGCTGCACCCTTGATGACCTCTCTCCTGTTCACTGCAGGGCATTGATTTCTGTCCCGGGCAGAATGTCTCTGGAGTGACAACACACACACAGGAGGAGCACACTACCCTGCCACTGCTTTTCCACCTGGGGAGGGACCCTGGAGAGAAGTACCCATTAAGGTGAGCCAGCTAACGAAGGTGTGAAAACTCTCAGCGTTGTCGGTATGTGCTTTATTTAATTCATTTGCCTTGGTACCTGCTTCTTGCAACCTGCTTGAAAACTGTCCCAGAAAGCCACTACTGGTGAGAGTAGTAAAGAGAAAGGAACAAACCTTGGTTTTCAAATGGTCAAGCTAAATGGATGTGCACGTGGCCATGGCTCGACTCGTCGGTCTGGTGGTTCTTGTTCTGTGTCCTACAATCCTTGGTGGAGGAGGCAAAATGCATGCTTTGGGACAGGACAGGACCACGTGCAGGGCAGTTGTGGAATAAAGCCGTGGTGCTGGCACGTGTGTGCATCGGAGCTGTGATTCTGTGTGGTTTGGGGCTAGGGAAGAAATGTCTGGCGATCTTTGCATACTCTGTGGTGCTTTTCCTCTGTGCGTTGGAATCTCTGGAAGGCAAACGTGGTAACCTTCCAATCTCCTAGCCCTTGCTAAAGCAGCTTTTCCAGAGGGTCTTTAGCAAGAGGACTTTCTGCCCAATCCTGTTCCCTCCTTGGACTCTCCCAGCTGTCTGAATCCATTTTCCTATAAGCCTGCTACTGCAATATTTATCTCCGGCACACACCATGCCCTGAGAGATTTCTGTAAGGATTTATGTAGTCATCAGCCAGCACAGCCCACATATAAACCTGCCACCTCCAAAAAAGCTCCCAAGGTGTCCCCACCTCCCTCCCTCCCTCCTTCCTTCTACTGACTGAGTTTTACCCTGCGGCAAAACCAGCTGCAAACGGGGGCATGCAGCCTCATCCCTCGCCAGTGGCTCCAGCTCGGAGAATGTGGAAATAAATAAAGAGAAAACTGGTGCTACTGTGACCGCCTGCACAGAAATGGTTTTGTGCAGCAGCTTTAACAGAGAGATGTTTTCTGAGCTGACAGGACTGCAATTACTCAACTGTTTTAAATAATTGAGTGGATACACTCGCTCCATTACTTTCAAAAGAACTGAGCCTGTGCTGTCCACTAAGTGTTTTCACTCGAGAGAGAAAGGGAGGAAAAATATTTTCACTTCTCTCTCACTTAACAGATGAGCACCCTAGAGGTGCATTACACAGTGTATAAAGCTCTTCAGAAGCCCAGCACGTTAGCGCTCGCTTTCTATTGCATTTCAGCACTAACGAATAAAGCAAATCTGCAGCTCTTGTATTTTAAATTCAGCTGAGTGAATTTACGCTACTGGGTTGGGTTTCCAGATGAGACTATGCCCTGTTCAGTTTAACAACTATTTTATTTTAGGAGAAATGAGTGGATAGAATGACCTCCTTTTTTCTAAAAATCAAACAAATGGGTAGTATTAGTATTAAGTGAACTGTAGTGTGCCTACTGGTTGTGTTTCCTCTGAATTTGAGGGAGAGGAGCTCTTCCCTAAGAGGTGTTTGCAGACACCCTGCTTCCCTGTTATTTGGATGTTCCTGACCACCGCCATGGATTGAGTGTTGAAAGAAATTCCAGTGCTACATCTGCAATCATTTTTCATCCAGTTCCATTGATTTTTGGACACTCACAAGCTGTTGTTACGGCAAGATTGTGATGTGATTATGGAAAGCTGTGATTTTGCTTAATATGCAGACCCGAATAGAAAGCCTCCTTTTAGTAAATGAATCTTCCTTTCTGCAGCACGTTCTGTTGCTGTTGTCTCCTATCTGGTCACAATGGAAAACTCATGGGAAGTGGGCTCCTATATCGAATGTGGTAATTAAATTATCCTCATTTGTGGAGCTGTTACTGTTGTGTACTTTTATTTAGCTTAATTATCCCCCTTGGCAGACAGCCTGTTGGGAGTCCCGACACTAATGTTTCTCAGAAGGGAATCCAGCATTCTCCTCCAAGCGTGCATCTGTCTGTCCGTACATGCTGGGTGTGCTCGTATCGCTTGTGCTCCAGCCCGAGGTTTGTGTGTGTGTGTTCGCAGTCCGTGTTGGCCACGCTCCGCTGTTCATCCTCCTCCTGCAGCCCTGGAGGAACGGGGTGTATCATACAGCTCTTTCACCAGCTTGGCTCCTCCGGTGCGTCGTTATGTTGCCGAAGCATTTAAAAAAAATTTGCGTTGCACCTCTGTTTTATTGGTACCTTTCCATCTTTTATGTAATTTCCTTTCACCACTTCGCTTTGTTAAATCTGTACTGGATTATATTAGTTTTGCTGCTGCTGCGAAGGAGCAGCACGGCACACCAACATCCTGTTCTCTCTGCCTGCGTTCGTTCATTTTTTTTTATTTCATTTATTCCTTATTTTATTGCAGCCTTCTCTTTAAAATTGTTTTCATTATCTGTCGTATCTCTTGATTTACATTGGTTTGGAGCAGGGCCACATGCAAAACCACCAGTAAGAGGTTTCATTGCTGCGCATGAAGGCCAGGCATCGCATGCACCTGCAGAGAGATCTACTGCTTATGTATTTGGGCTTCCTCTAGGATCCTCGGAGATCTCAGAGCCAGGGCATCCTAGAAATCAGTCAGCTCAGTCAACTGCAGCAACGCTCTTGACTTGCAGGGTGCTTATGTTCAGGCAGTCTCATCTGAAAAGTCTTTGGGTTGTGACATGGTGCACTCAAGGTGCTGCGTGATGCGACGAGGCTTTTTCAAGGCTATGATTTCAGTTCATCTCAGAACGTGGGGATTAGCCTTTCAGTCTTCACTGGAGAACCGTCTGCTGAGGGCACCACTGAAGATGCAAGTCCTTCAAGGTCTAGAGACAGCACGTCAAGTTTTCAGTTCCCTGGGGTTTGTGGTGAAGCAGGACAAGTCCTTCCTCTTCCTGACACAGTTCACTGGATTTCCTGGAGCCTGCCTGGAAACAATACCAGCAAAAGCTTATCTCCCACAGGAGCACTTTTCATGCAGTGGAAAAACTGGTCAAGCAATTACAGGCAGGTCCTGTCATCATGTTGGGGACACGTCTGGCAGTGCTGAGCCATATGGCACCCTGCACTTACGTTCCCCTTTCACGTAAGGATGTGCATGCATCCCTCCGCATGTCTGACTCTAGGAACAGACCCTCCCAACTGTTCCTTCCTCCTGTGGCCCCTCTGGTTTTGGCTGGACCGCCTCCTGTACCCCAGCATCTGCCAAGAGACACGGTTGTGTTTGCCTCCTTTGCCTTGAGAGATAATCACTGGTGTTTCTCAGTCTGGACTGGAGCTTTCCCCTGGCAATCCAAGAGCCTCACAGACTTTGCATTTCGTTAGCTGGGATTCACAGCAGTGCCAAATGCGTGTTAGGAGTTCTCACACTGCCTGAGCTTGCCCGGGTGATGGCATATATACATCATCACATCAATGGGCTGGATGGAGCAAGATCCATGTCCTGTAGTTGACCTTCAGGACTGCCAGACTCGGCACTAGGACCAGATACATTCACTACCAAGCTCTTATGGCCCCCCTCTCCTGGAAAGAGGGGGACTCTCCTGAGAACTGCAGGACTCTGGGGTCCTAGCGTTGAGAGAAGCTTGGCACCATAGGACAAGCTCAATATTTATATGGCTTCAGGATGAGGTAGGGCATGAACGCTCCTGCAGGTACTGATGAGGCAAAATTGGCATCTGCAGAGGTGCTTGTAATAAGAACACCTGCAATACCAGGGTATATATGGGCAATATATTTCAAAGAAGTGTGGTTGCTGGTAAATAATCTTTCTTTTTGGTTGCCAAAATTGGTAATGTAACTGCACTTATATTAGTATGAGTTACCTTGTTTTCTGGTCCTTATGTAGTGAGAAGCAAACCCTTCGTGTCTTTGGTCATCCAAGAGGTTGATTAGATCAGTGTAGGCTGTGGGATAGAAGATAGCTCTTTTTTGTAGCTCTCAACTTTAAAATAGAAGTAAGATTGTGTGTTAGGCAGCACACAAGGCTGAAGCATTTCTCTAAGTCTCTAAGCAGTATTTTGTTTCCTCCCTAGATGCAATTACTAGAGGTTTTTGCTTCATATAAAACCACTCAAACTGTGGGGTACCTTTGTCACCAAATTTATCAGAAAGCAGAACTACAAGATCTGATAGGTCTTTTTCTTTACTAAATTCTGTTATGTTTGGGGTATTGTGTGTCCGCTAAGTACCACAGAGGGAACTTGTTTCTCCATTCAAACCGTATGTGACAAATGCAGTAGAATTATCTCTTGGTGACCTCTTCACAACCAGTTGCCAGTTTTATTGCCCAAGTCACAGATTGCTGTTTATACACGCCTATGCTAAAACACTTCATTGCCAGTCGGGAAGAACACAGGTGATGATATATAGCAAAAGCTGGCACAGCTTAAAATACAGTTAACAAAATACCCAGTGCAGACTGAGGCAGAGAGCGTGCTTTGAGTCCGACGCCAAAGCTGCAAAAAGAATTTGTAACACAAATCTCTGAAATTCTGTCAGTTTGAGCCGGAGGTGCAAAGCCTTAATAACAAGCAAGAGCGGCGTGCTCGTGCGTTGTTGATACTCCCGGTTAGTAGCAGTTCTGCTTTGAGCAATTAACCTCTGTTCAAAACTGAGTTTACTAAAATTTGAGCATCAAAATACCCATGGTTTACTTGGGGCAATAGCAGTTACTAATATGGAAAAATTGGAAGTCACAAGGCTTGGTTGATGAACATAATGATTTTAGAACACATTAATTAACAAGAGAGCTCACAAGTGCCTATTTCGAGCAGATGGAAAATCCAGGAAATCATCAGAGAGGTAATTGCACTGGTTATGGAGCCAGAAAAGAAGGGAAGAAGCACCTGAAGGGAAGCTAAAAGGGAAAGGATTTGATAGAAAAGTTGCCAGTCTCACCTTACTGATCAGGGCAGAAACCTCACTGTGGGGAAAAGAGAGAAGGTGCAAAACGGGGAAAGAAATGTTTGTAAGAAGGAGCCAGAATCTTGCCCAGGGGAGATGCTGACTCCCCATCTTCTTCAAAAAGGAAGAAATGGCACGAGCTGCATTGCAGGGGTGAATTAGCTGCTGCCACAGGAGAGGTGGCATCAAGGAACAGTAAAGCTACGGAAACTGCAGAGAGCTGTGGATAAAGAGCCTCGGCGATGCCAAAAAACCACATCCAGCCTCAGGCACGCAGGGGCTGGACACAGGAAGGTTATCAGAAGTACGCAAGCCAGGCGTGACAGCCAGAACACAGCCAGCTCTGGGGGGAAGAGGGCTGAAGAAAAATACATCTCTGGAGGAGAGTCCCTAGCCTAAGGTCGGAGGCAAACTCATCTCCATCGACAGCCGCTGTCTGTCCAGTCCGGGATCAGCGCTCTGCACTGTGGCACGCTCTCTGATCAACCTGTAACTTCTGCTTGATCGTGGCAGACCGACAGCCTGCAGGTATTTCGATGAGTAACTGTCTAGACTAGAGTGATGCTGTGTGAAAAGGAATATTGAAATAAAAAGCCATATGAACCAGTTTAAAAAATGCAAAACCCAGGTTGAAACGGACAGGTCCAGGCAGCGCTACAGCCTCAGAGAGTAGCCTGAAGGACACATTGCTTAAATTATGATTCAGAAATACCACTGAAGCAACTAGCAGGAGGATCAGATGGATCGTCGTTATCTTCACGCAGAGACTACGGCTTTACGTAGTCGCTCTGCCTTTATCCCCTCTGCCATTTGAACCCTGTGGTTGTTCACAATGAAATCCAGCAAAAGGCAGGATTCTTAAAGCCGGGGAGTTACAACTTCCACGTACAGGATCGGCAGGATCAGTTCTTGCTGCAAGGAAAGCTGTGGACACCGTTAGAGAATCCACACGAGTGAGAGGCATCCTCAGTACTCCAAATATTCATGGGCCCCGCGTGGGGTATTTGCACTGGGGCCCTGCAGATGCTGCTGGACCAGAGAGCTGAACAGGGGTATGAGCAGCCCAGTGTTCCTCTGTTTGATTCCTTTTTTCTTTTCCTTTGGCTCTATGGATCTTCCCAGTAATTGCAGACTGCCATGTTTCAGCAGCAGAGCCCCAAACCTGTTGTCTGCCTCACGTCTTGTGCAGACTTTAAATTGCAAATAAGCTTGGTAATAGAAGAGAGGAACTGAGGAAGACGGAATAATAGGACAAGATCAAGACTTGGATACTACAGTGCTGAGCGGCCTCACAGCACTGATAACAGATACAATCAGATTACCTGAATCTGGGTGTATTTCACAATTAAAAATAATGCTTTTAATTAAAATAATTCCAGTGGAGAAGAAGTAAAACATTCAAAACACTAGCCAAGTGTTGTGCTCTTCCCATAACTTCACGTGCGTCTGGGAAAACGTGTTGTGAATCTGAAAGCTGCTGTTAAGAGCCCACTGTTGGGTTTCTATGAAGTGCTGTAGAATTCCCATTTTTGCTGCATTCCTCTTGATAATAATGGGTCCTGTTGCTCCCAGGATAGACGTACCGCACTGCGCCCATATACGATGAACAGGATGAGGTATAAAACAGCAAGCTCTAGATTTTTAAAAAACGCTCTTTAATTTGCTCTGGGTTCTGAGCTATTTGACAGCGCATTTATGATGGTGGAGAATCGCCCTCCCTTCCTCCTTACAGCTCAGGGCGCTCGGCAGACCTGAAGGTGAAAGACTCTGACGCCTGCGAGATCAAACCGGAGCTCTGACACCGAAGGCAGCGTGTGAGAGAAACCCTCCTTCTTCCAAACCTGGATTTCAGCGTAGGGCATGGTGGGGTTAATAGCAGAGCAGGTTACACTGGAGTTGTTTGGCGAGGGAGGAGATGGGAACAGATTGCCAAGGCACAATTACGCTAAATGAAGGAAGCACAGGCCACACCTGTGCCTGGGACCCCGGCGCTCGCAATCCAGCCCTGATTGGATCTCCAGAGACCTCCAGGAGGTAAAGTGTCAATTAGTGTAATGACCCTGGACTTTGTCCACTCCGTTCCCTCATTCTGAGCGTGGAATAATTTCGTGTACGCTGGGGGATCTCTTTTAGCAAACTCCTCACAACACCACCTGCTCACCCTCTCATTCTTCTAGTGCTATTCCCAGCTCTCCTTCTGCAGGATTGTTGAACTAGAATACAAAATGCAGCATGCCCCGGAGGCAGCAAGGTCTGGATCTTCATGCAGACAATAATGCCTAAACACCTGTATAGATAATATCACTTTTTTGGAATGGAGAATGTAGTAGACCCTGCCCTCGCAGCCCAGCCCTGCATACGCATGCAGGGAAATGATGGGACTCTAGGTAAGACTAAGGGAGGTTCCCAGTGCCCTTAACAACTCAGCCTGATTACCATGAAGTAATTATCCCCTTCTTACATACAGATTAAAGGCACTCTTAGTTGGTAGATTTTGTCTCAAAATGCACTTCTTGCGTAGGGCTGGAGACGGTTTTAACCCTCCATATGCACTCAGCAAACACTTTCCAAATTGCTGCATGGATATTGGATCTCGGTGTGCTTTGTGGAGCTAAACAGGTCTGTCTGAGCAAAACTGGAGCTCATCAGAGTGAGGAATGGCGATCGCCGTGGGGCCAAGACGGGGAAAACCAACCCCCCCAACAAGCACAGCTTCTTCTCTTTGTGATTCCAGTTTCACAGGAATGCCAGCCCTGGGGCTGGTGGCATCCTGCAGGCATTGCAGTCCCCTGCTACGCATGGAGACTTGATAACACGTCTGGATGAGGAAGATAGCTCCTGTGTTCAACTGAGGCATCTGAAGACGATCTGTGATGATCTTCCAGTATTGAATGACGCCTTACAGCACTGGGGGTCCGTCGCGTACTTCAACACAAGGAAGACAGCTGTGATCGGATATGTCTTAAGCTAGTGTCAACAGGTTTAGCCAGCTTAAGAGCATGTTAAGCCCTACTGAGACAAGGTTTATAGGTTAGCGGTACGACTCGGAGCATAATCTATACATGTTCTTTAGCTTTAGCCAGCTTTGTACTTATGTGAGAAGTGCGAGTCTTTTGTACGTGCCAAGCCGTTTCTGTCGTGCTTTGGGGATGTCGTTCGACCTATGCTAAATGCTGAAATAATCTGAAAGTGTAGAAGCTGCAGAGGAGAGCTATTCAAAAACTTGGGGACCTGAGGTTAGGCCAAGCTTTCCTGTCGCTGCTGAGCTAGCTGAAAAAAGCCAGGAGTGTCCTGAGCGTGGGAATTAAAGCAAGAAGATGATTTAAGTGCCTCGAGCCTACTTTGTTATACTGCGTCATTCATGTGTCTTAGGTTGCTAATGAGCGACAAGGCCGTGGATAAACGCGGTAGTTGAGATTATAGCAAAAAGATGTTTTTCATTGCAACAGGACTGGCATATTTGGAGCAAAAAGCAGCAGTCATGACAACATATTGTTTATCTTTCATCCAGACCACAGCTGTGTTTTCCACTGGTCTGTCCAGATTAGAGCTAATTTGGAATCCGATGTATGAAAAGCCATTTCGATGGACGAAATTGGGCTATCTCTTTAGCACTTAAATATTTGAAAAGATGCTGTGGAGCTTAATTAGTCAGCAGCAACATTTTATCTTACGGGTCCACTTCCAAAAGAAGATCTTAAATGCTGGAGAGATGACACAAGTATGTGGCAGAAATAAACACATTAGATCGTTAGAAGAGCAGCAGGAGGAGGCATTAAATGATTTGATATCTAGAGTATCTGTTAGACTCTAACAATTGATTAAAGTATGTATTAATTCATATTAATCCTTCATACGAGGATCTTAATGAAGTGTGATTAGCGCGGGTTTGGAAGAGCTTTCAAATCCTGGCACAATAGGTGCATTAGAAATCTAAAACACTGCCACGCACGTGTCTCCCTAAACCGCGTTCCCCGTCACTGGAGTGTGTAAGCTTTCAAATGTTTCTGGCCCCCCCATTCCATCCAGTCTCCAGCTTGGGCATCCAACACATTGTGCGCATCCCTGGGACTCGCCTGTGGTTTTAGGCAAGCTCCCTCAGCGTGTTTTGCCTCCGCAGCGTTTGCTCTCCGTGCACAGGCTCTCCCGTGTTCGCTGGCCTCTGCGTGTCAGCACTGGTTAGCTTTAAACCCTTTCTGCCTCTTTTAAAAAAAATCTGGTTTGATTTTTTTCAAGCACGCTGCCGGGCTGGCAATCCCGCGCGCTTGAAATGCAACCAAGCGGCTTCCAGATAAAATCTCGCCAAACTGAAAGGCCCGTTGTGCCACCGGGATGCAACGCTGGGAGCCAAGCGATTGCTGCCTCGAGTGTCCTCATCAGGGTGTGAGTCAGAGATGGTCTTTGGCAGCTCCCAAATTTCTGCCGATCCCGCTGGTTTCCGCAGAGTCTTTGGGGCAGCGCAGGAGTCAGCAGCTGGCTGCCGTGAGAGCTAAGGTGGGACGCGTGGGGAGAGGAGGGAGCAAATTCGGGAGCTTTGTGAGAATAGTCTGAATGTCAGGGTGGTCCGTACCGATCAGACAGCCGGTCCCGGTGATAGCCTCTCCACCAGGATACAGCTAGCGGGGTGTGAGAGCAACAGATTAGTTTGCTCGAGCTTGTCATTTCAAATTCCCTTCCGGTTCTCTATCAGCAAAGCTCAGGCCCATCCCCGCAATCAGCTTCTCTCTGGATGGTTGCCGAGATGTGATATTTATAGGGTTTACTGGAAACTGTTGGCACATTACGGGGCTTCCAAATGTGATTGTTTTTCAAAGAAGGAAATTAGCTGGAGTGTGGGGCTGGTGGCCAGCTTGGACTGTAAGCAAAGGGAGCCTGAGGTCAGGACCAAGCTGCATTGTTTCTTTTATCTTCAGAAGCAATTTGCCGCTCTCTGTTTTTTAAGTGACTCTTAACGTGATGGACAAAATGAGATCATTGGATAGTAATCCTCCATTTTAGAAGTACTTGAAGTATTAGTGAAGTACACCCTGAACCACTTAAACAAGTACCTACTGGAGTCATCGGGTGGATAAAAATCCGGTAATTTATAACCCTGTATGAGGGCTTGGAGCATGACAGATGGGTCCCAGCTTGGAGTAATAAAGCTGTAATGGAAGAATGTAGATGGGGCAGAACCCCAGGGTGGATGTTGCGAAATGGAGGAGGTATTCTTGTCTTGGACAAGTCACTTCTATTCTTCTTCTCCATCTTCCTGTTTGCATAATATTAGTTCATCTTACTTGGTGATTGTGAAGTTTTAGTAGCCAACGGTTGTGTTTGAAACCCTTAGCTTGAGAACACTCTTGAAAAATAAAGTATTGACATTACCTTCGTTTCCCAACAATAAACACCTCCGTGTGATGGATGTGTTCAGAGAAGCACTTGAAAGAGTGGAGGATGAACGTGCAGAGAGCTGGGTGACCTCTTGGGTGACACACTGGAAGGATCGCCTGAACAAACTTGTTTATGTACTAATGGGTCTGGCAAGGTGTTTGTCCTGTGTCTAGGAAGCCTCCCGTGATAATCATTTAAGGCACAGCTCAAGGACAACCCCAGAAGCACCCTGCTTTGTACCTGACATCTTCACCAACAGGATTCCCCTCGGGCATCAACACGAGCTTGCAGCATGACTGCCCGACTACGAAGCGACACATTTGGGGCCACTGGGACTAGCAGTATTTGAAAGCTGAAGTCCCATGCTGAGATGATCTGCCCGGAGCCATGTGCTTCTTTGCTGGGGAGGGCAAGCCATCTGCCATCCTCGCTGCCCTAAGCAGAGCATCCCAGACCTGCAGCCTCCAGGCCCAGCCAGGCTGGACTCTGTCAACCCAGATGTTTCATTCCCTTACGGTCCCATGGGTGATCAGTGTCAACTGCACTGTTTGCGTACTCTTCTCCTTTGCTATGGCCCAGGAAAAGTCCTCTGACCTAGCTTAGTGACGTGAACGCTGTAACGATGCTGTGTATGAAGCCCCGCTAATAACATTTGTATTTTTTTCATGTTCTAGTTTTGCCAGCGATGAATACCAAAGGGCTATGGAGCGAATATCTGTTGTTGTCCAGCAGCACCAAGCGACCATGGTGCCAGGGGAGCCGCAGCTTAACGTGTGCGACAAGGCCGTCATGGTGAGTGCTTAAAGCATAAACACATTTGAGAATCTTTAGCTTAAAATATGTTTTGTAAAGGCTTAAAAATGTCACCTAATGCTGGGAAGGGATGGAGAAGAGATGCACGCTCGCCTGTTTGAAGGGCTGTCTGGCTGTTCCACAGAGGAGAGGGCTGTTTCTTGCCTCTGGAATGCAGCGGCATAGGAAAGCTCGTGTGGTGTGAGTGGGGTTAGGTCTACCAGCATGCTGTGGTAAACTCCGTGGCTTCCTTCCTTAGAGATAGGGCAGTATCTACGGCTGTAGATCCTTCTTCTCCTTTCTAATCCCCTTCTGCAAATCTCAAAAGTCCTCTGTGTTTTCATTGGTGGGACTGGGACAGTGGCTCCTTATCAGTGATGTGCAAGAGTAACTTTGGTCTTGCTCGATCTCCTCCAATTCCACCCATGCCTGACTTTTCCAAAGCCTTTATGGCTTGAAACACGACAGACATTTTCAGTTCTGTTTTCTGTTTCAAATTGCGTGTTGGAAAATTACAGTTTGGCTTTCCTGTCAAATGCTGCTTGGTTTGTTGAGAACCTGGGAAAGAAACTGGATGGTTTGTAGGAGGTAAAGTCAGATGACAAGAGTGTGTGTAGTCTGAGGGGATGTGCCTGTAGGCTGACACAAAATAGCAACAGGCAAAATCTTTCTGACGCTGAAATAATCTTCTGAAACAGTCAGTACCTGCTGTTTAGGGTCTATCTGCAGCCAGACAGAAAAGTACAAAATGTGGAGCTGTGTCTCCTTAGTAAGAAGGCAAAGATCTTTTTTAGCTTTGTCACATCTTTTTATTTTTGGATGCTAAGTAGGAAAAAGATTTGAAGGACCATTGTTTCTGTGTTGTTTTCTTTCGTTATTCAACTTTTCCCTTAATAAACACTGTTCTGTGCTCCTCTGGGACCTTTTGGGTTCAGGCACTCTCCCCAGTGCCTGGCTGCTGCCAGAGACCTTCACTGGAAAGGCATTTCTTCTGGGCTAATTCCAACTCCAAAACGGGTTCACAAATTGTAGGCATTCTCCGCTGTTCTGCAGCTACCCTGGCGCAGTGGGTTTAGGTGCTGTGAAAACATCTGGCATCCCTGTTTGTCACCACCCGGTGTTTTTGGGTTGTGTAATGGAAAAAGTGCTGAACTGGAGGTCCCATGCTTGGTCCCGCACCCCCTCCCCGGGGCTATCAAGAGTTGGTCTTCTCCCTGAGCATGCCTCGTTCTGTCTCAACCGGGTAGGAGTTCTGCAGACCATGGGCTGCCACTTCTGCTTTCGCTATGGCAATCTCCAGGGCTTGGCCAAGTCATAGAATCATAGAATCGTTTAGGTTGGAAAAGACCTTTAAGATCATCAAGTCCAACCATTAACCAGTCCAGTTATGCCTGCCTGGTCTATAAGCAGAGGCAGCTAATGACTGCTCCAATGTTTGGCCAAGCTCAGGCCAGGTCAGGCTGTCTGAGGCAGGAAGCCCTCCCCGGTAGGCAGGGGGGGGATTCTAATCCCAGGAGAAATCTGCAAATCCCAACAGGAAACTTTTTTACATTGTGAGTTTTCTATTCTGTGTAAACTCCTAACAGGCTAGTTACACATTCACAAAACTAAAATAAACAGGCACCAAATTACTGCCTTTTGAGACCAGAGATGAAGCTAACCAAATCCTTTTTGGAGTGACAGTATTGCTGGGATTGATTGGGCCCTAAATGTGTCTTTGGAGGGTGCTGGGAGATACATGTCACCTACTAATACCATGCCCAACACTGTCTTCTGAATTCTGTCACCCCTTTATTTGATATGAGCATTTAATATCCCTTTTGGGACAGAGGAGAAGAATTGCCTTTACTTATCCATGAGCAAAGCAGATGGATGGTTTTGTAGCTACTGCAGTACAGCGACTGCTGTCAGCGCAGCAGCAGCAGCCCTCCTGAGCAGGGGAAGCGTTTGCTGGCCCATCTGTGGTGTATCCCACCAGCAGCGTCGACGAAGCTCCCGCGGAGCCAGTTCTGCTATGGTTTTCCTCCTGTGGAAGTGTAGGAGAAATTGCTCCATGCAGTGGAACCGTGCTGGCCTGACTGCGTGTTTGACTTGCAGCGCTTACAGATCCAGGAAAGGCGGCTTGGGCTGCGAGGCTGAAGCAGATACAATTTGTTGTTTTTCAAAAGAAAAAATATTTCATTTTTTTCTTTGGATCTCTGCTGCTTCTACAGAGTAGTCAGGCATCTGAAATTTCCAGTGGTGGCTGTGCATTTTAAAATCGAGAAATGGATTTAGAAAATGGCATTAATTGTTCTTAAACCGTCTGGAGCCCTTCACACAGTTGAGGTGCCTTCCGCCAAAGCTCCCCTCCGTGGTCTGCTCCTTCTGCAGAGATAGCTGGTGTCTCACTGCCATCTGTCGTCAGCTGTATGGAATAGAAACCTGCTCCGGCATTTTTTTCTGGGGTTAAGCTTTTCTTTTACTCCATAGGAATTTAATTCCAAGAAAATGTAAATGACTCAAAGAATAAAAATAAATAAAACGGAAGGCAATAGGTCAGAGCTGAACTGACCTGTAATAGGCAACAGCGGGACTCTCCCATGGAGGGACAGATGAGAAGGAGGGACAGGGAATGAATTTCCAAAGGCAGAATGGAGATTGTGACCCACCATTCACATTACCGCAGTCCCACATTTTAAATGACAAAACCTCAATGAAACTGAAAATTTCTCCTGTCGTTAATCCCTTTGGAAACCGAGGTTTGCAGTGGGTTTCCTTGCTGGTCTTGTTTCTCTGTTGTGCACATACTGGAGAAAGGTAGCTCAAGAAACGTGGAAACAAGGCAGGCAAATAGTTTTGGTCTGCATGCACTGGAGTAGTTGTCTTACAAATGCCTCCTACGCCATCTATTAATGAATTCATCCACCAAAATGCTCATTAAAATCCAGGCGTTCTTACCTCTCTCACACCCTTGGCCTCTTGTCGCTTTTTGCTTGTTTCCTCAAGAAAGGACATGAGTATCTTCGTGCTAAGAACAGTAACTGTTTTCTGAACCCCAGGAAAACTGGGGATTTCACCAAAACCTCATGATCTGGTTGCTCCAGGCTATTAGAGGAAAGAGAGGAAGGTCACCAGAATTCTAGCAGACTGCGTTTGTACAGGAGGGGCCACTGTATCCCAGAAGAGGGCATCACCTGCTGCAGAAGGATTTGTAGTCTTTCCGAAAGCCTTTTTTGAATAGCGTTTGGAGTTGGGAAGTGATGAGCCCAGGAGCATGAGCTGCAAGAGGAGTTTCATTTTTCAA
The DNA here is from genome assembly GCA_017310255.1 of Butorides virescens. Lineage (NCBI taxonomy): Eukaryota > Metazoa > Chordata > Aves > Pelecaniformes > Ardeidae > Butorides > Butorides virescens. Next base: position 18,743 of record JADKXX010009556.1, on the reverse strand, counting down.
GCAGGACACGAGTGTCCGCAAGAATCAAAAAGGGTTGGTTAGGCTTAGGGCTTAGCAGATCCTTGGTATGAATCACCTTTCTGTATATTTTTTGTTTGTTTTTAACAGAATTGGTCTCCTCCAGGCTGTGAGAAGCTAGGGAAGTGCCTGAAACCGCCCAAGTCTGATCCCAGGAAGTGCTTTTGGCCTCATTGATCTTCTCTGCAGCCTTCAAGAGCGACTTAGAAATGCTATAACCAACCAGACATGCGGTTTGCAAAGCATGTCTTCTCATGTCGGCACTCCTGTTTACACAGGGAGGGGTGTGATGTATGTGTGATATCATCATTTGCTCTTCCAACAGGGCCGGTGTTTATATTGCTAGAGCTCAGGGTTTAGCCTGTACTCTTTGGTTGGTTTAGTTGTTTCCGTAAATGGTAACTTTTCAGTGAAGACTTATTTCAACTGTAAAAGCTCTCTGGACAACCACAAGTCTGCCACCACCTCAGAAATGCCATGGATGCACCTCTTCTCTTGCTCCTTCCACCCAACCTGCTCTCTCAAATCATCGCTCGTTCGGATGCCCCGACAGCAGCCACGGGGGACTGTTCAGGAAACTTACAGCCGCCAGAAAACCCTGCCCAAACTGCCCTTGTTTTGCTTGCCTGTAACTTGTTGTTTTAACATTTCATTTCCATTGTGAAATCTGGACACCAACCTGGTTTTCCTTTCTTCCTAAACTTGCGAGTACCGGGTGCAGCTGTACGGCTGCTGTGCATCGCTGGGTGCAAACAAGTGCTCCCCCCCTGTTCCCGAGTAAGGGGCTGGCTCCAGGGAGAACGCCCTGCCCTCCTTCCATCTGGAGCTGCAAACATTCCCTAGTAATGCTACAAAGAAATCTGAAGGTGGTGTTCATGTAACTATTGCCTTATTGATGGTGTGCAGGGTGTTCTTGGGGAGCTGCGTGTCAGCTGTTCATTTTGGGGGTTTTCTTCATTTCCAAAAATCTGGGTCCAAATATGGTTTAGGTCACGCTTCTAGTCTCATGATCTGGGCCCAGCCAACTGCAGGCTCAGAAGTGCCCGTTTACATCAGATATTAACTCTTGACCCTGTTTCCAGTGTGCGCTCTCTGAGGAATTCTCCTTGTCCAAACTTTCCACAGCCTGGGTGTAGCACTTCTTTAAACAGAGTTCATGGTAAATGCCGATCCTTTGCACAATTTCACATTGCAAATTTCTCATCTGCTTTTGAGCCTCTTTCACGCCCTTCAATCTTGCTAAGAAACATGTCTCGGACAAAACCAAGCAAGGTTTCTCTGGGGCTTCAGGGGAGAAGCTGGAAGCACCCCTGAACAAGCTGTTTGCAGCACCGACAGCTCCGCTTCCACCGCTCCAGCGTTTCGTACAGTACGTGTGCCCTCTCCGCATGGTGCTTGTGCCGCCTTGGGAAAAATCGAGGTGCTCTGAACATGTAAACAGCCGTGTTTCCTTCCCAAGAAAAGCTTGTGGCTGGCTTGAGACGGTTGAGAGCTCTGCTTCTCTGGTAACTGCTGTCCTACTGCCCGCTCCGGGCTTCTCAACTGCTTGTTCTTACCCTCCCTGTACTCCCAAACCCTCTCGTTCTCTCCGTTCCCATGGTTTACGCCACCTGTAATCCCCACCACAGTAATTCCTCGTGTATATCTCATGAAGCTGGCTAATCCTGTAAGATTGTGGTAAGAACAGCACTCGAGTCGGCTCTTACTGCTCCACCTATCAGAACTCACAGCCCACACTTCGTCGGCTGGCAGAGCCTCTGAAACTCGCTGCTTGTGCATCTGCAGATGGCGTTTGTTTATAGTCCAAATGTCTTAGATGCCTTATGATGTTCCTAATTATCCTTCCAGTATATCAAGGCATTTCCAGTTCATCCGTAACATTTCTCCTTGTTTTGACATAGTGTGGATATAGCTCAAGGCTTGAGAGATTCTGGTCAGCCTGTTCTTCATCGACGCTATGTGAGAAGGACTGGTAGGAGGACTTGCAGCAGTCACATGCGTCCATCAGCACAGGAGACTGGACAAAACCAATAAATTCCCATTTTCTGGGTGCTGTCCACCTCTGCTTTAGTGCTTCTATCATCCAGAAGTATTCAGAACCCTGCAGTTCGCTGTTATCAGCAGATAAAGCTGCCACCAGAGGAGGGAGTCTGTCACTGCAACTCCCTGAAAGTCGCTGTTGGCCCTCAAATAGTTATGAAGGTGTCCGCTGCGCATTGTCGCGGCGCTTTGGCTTTCTACGCGCTGCTTACAGAGATCGCGTCGCAGGATCGCAGCTCGTCGCCCGAGCGCCAGCCCAGGCACGTTTCTCAGTTCTTAGCCTTTGCAGTCTGCACATGGTGAGCGTCCTGGATGCCTGCTCCCCGCGTCCCCCACCTGCCTGCCTGCCTGCCTGCCGCTTCATTCTTCACTCTTTCCCAGCTTCCAGCTTTGAAGCCCGTGCTTTTGCCCTCTGGGTGGAACTCTCTTGGACAAGCCACCCTGTTCTCAGCACAGGCGGTGCTTGTCTGGCTACCCAGCACACCAAGTCCTCATTCCTCACTGAAATAACCTCTCAGTGCATAGATACTGGATGCAAACTTTGCACTAGAACACTGGCTGCTATAAGAGAATTGACTTGATGTCTGTTTACTATCTGCTTCATGTCTGTTTATTAGATCAAAGCTTAATGTGAAGAAGCTACTGCTTTAAACTTAAATAAGAATAGTAGTTTTACAGCTGCATAGCCAGGAAGAATTTTAAATCGATGCCTTTCCCAAAGATGTACAGATTTTAAAGTTGTGAGGTGAAGAACTAATGAAGAAAAATAAACTAATTTATCAGAAACGCATTATAGGATTTGTCTGTGCGCACCTGTAAAACAACCGAGTAACACCTTGCTTCGGGACCGTCTCGTGCCTTCCAGATCATGGGATTGCTCTGGGTTAAATATAGCTTGTTTTGTTTTCCTGGTATTATTTTTACCGTGGATCAATTTCCCAGCCCACACAGCTGCCCAAGTGCAGCTCGGAGGCCGGTGTGGGGACCAGGGCCGTGCGTGGCCCGAGGCTGCGTCCCCCAGGATGAGCGCCGCAGCTTAGCACGGGGCAGCTCAAAACCACCGACAGGCGCCTTGCGTCGCGACACGGCCGGCACGTATCGCCGCATCTGCCCTTCGTAATTATCCCAAGACTCCTGTCTGAAGTTGGTCCGTGTGGTGGTCGCCCAGTTTTGCGAACTGCCCGTACTGGGGCGGGTGGTGGCTTTGCAGGGGCTGCCTGTGCGCGATAGCGGTCGGCAGAGGAGCGGGTCTGGGGGGGTTTACTGGCCGGTTGGGGTCCGGCAGCAGCGAAGCTGGTTTGTTGATGCCCCCCTTTCTCAAGCTGCAAAGCGTAAGAGCTAAGGAAAAGATGATGTTTAAGGCTGCTTCTATGTGATGTTCCTTTCTTTATATTTAAATACATCTGCTAAACGCTAAAAGCTTAATATCTGCCTGGGCTAAGAGTCCAAGGAATTTCTTTCTTGCCTTTAATTTCCAATTAGCTGAGCCTCTCGAGCCTCCCTGCTCTGCCCCCGAGGCTGTGTTATCATCCGACCCTCCGTGCGGAGAAGCTTCTGAAATTGATGTAACTAATAATCGTGGAAGAAGTCCTACTGCATTTACAGTCTATGGCTGCAAAAACGGAGCCTCGGTATAAAATCCCGCGGTGACAAATGGATTATTCCGGTGGCAAATTAGTCTCTGTGGACCAACAATTTGGGGATCTGAACGCTGGAATTGGAAACCAGAAGATCAATTCCGAACACTTAGAGCCAAGGTTAATGCCCTGCAAACGGTATTGAGTGCAGCGATGAAAGATAACGTGCCTCTGCGTTTTAAACGGGGAGCCGAGGAGCGCGGTGTTAGAAGTGAAAATGGGCAAGTTGGGAACGAGAGCGAGCAATGCCCACCTCTCTGCTAATAAAACATTACGCTGCGTCAGGGGACCGAGCTTTCGGGCAAGCGCTGAGGGTGACCGCAGGCTTTTAGTAAAGAAACTGGAACTAACACGGCCAAGAGGGCGGCTGTTGAACTTGGGATGCTCGCTGCCCGCGTGGAAGCTGGCAGTTCCCGGTACCTGCCGAGTCGAGCCTTTCCCGAGCATGGTGGACAGCTTCCAAAAGCCTCCTGCTTTCGCAGAAAGTGCAGCGGATGAGATGAGGATTTCCCAGAGGTTGGAGAGTACTTTTTTTTTTTTTTTTTTTTTCCCCAACGAGGACATCTTCGCAGTCGCCATGCAAAATAATTCCAGCAGCTGAAGAAAGGCCTTTTGAAGGTGAGAATGGTTTGAAACGGGGGTTTCTGGGGGGGAAGGCAGTTTGGTGGCTGCAGAGTTGCCTCTTCAGCACAGCAGGACGAGAAAGCTCTCCCCGGGGATCTTGGGGTTGTCCTCAGCACTGGGCAACTTTACAAACTCCACGTGCCTTTACTCTCCCAGAGTTCCCCCTCAGTGCTGCTTCAGTATCCAGATAACTGGTTTGCAGTTGGAGCGACTTGTTTTCCATTTCTCTTAACAGTTACAACACTTGGAAATGGACTTTTGCTCTCTGATAGCACTCGGTGCGAGCGTTCCGTCTGTTATCGGAAGGCGACACGGCCGTGGCTCTTGGATTAAACCGTCAGTTTTTAAGAACAGTTGTGTAAGGGAAGAACTGAAATCCCATTTTAGGTTCTTTTTTTCCTTTGGAAAGTGGCTATTTTAAACACCGAGAAAAGGCTCCCATTTGCCTGTTTTCTTTATATCCCCTTCCACCGTTTATAGTTTTGTTGTTGCTCGAAGTCGAGTTCGGATTATATAAATCCTAAATAAAGGAGGAGCCCTCGCCAAAAGCAGGCTCTTAGGCGTGTAAAAAAACCCTCTGCCATCCAGCTTCTCAAGAGAGCCGATCTGGCAGCTCCCCGTGCCTTTGTGCCCCCCAGAGTCACTTAATACCCTTCTGGGCGATCCGTGTGTCGGTAGCACGATTCCCATCGGAAAGGGATAGGGGCTGCAAAGCCGGTCGGCCCGTTCGCCAGCAGCAAGGAACGCGTGCCAGATCCATTAGTTCTGGATTGGACTCAAAATCCCCTCCCGGCCCGGCCGGGCTGGCCAGAGAGAGGGGGGGGTTGTGTCTTCTCCAAGGGCCTGATCCATCCTGCTGCAGCGGGCAGGAGGTGCTGGGTTTGGCTCTGTGCAAACAAGGATGCTGTAGAAGGGCGGGGATGGTTCACGATGCCTTCACCTCTTTTAGGGGGGGGACAAAGCTTGCTCGTTATTCAGTACGGACGCTTCGGTCCCGAGCCCAGGGAGCTGGCCAGGGAACTGCATTCTTCTGCTGATGAAATAAGATATTTCGAATTTGTTTTTTTTTTTTAAAAAAAAAAAATAAAATGGGTTTAAAGTGCATGCGTTTCTAAAGCTGAAATTGAAATGAAACGTTCCAGCAGATTTGAAAGGAAATTTTAGTTCTCATTTCCCCTTGTGGGGTATGTTGAAATTGTGGGCGTTTTGTTCCACTTCACACTGAAGTTTTAAAATCCTTAAACGGAACAGAAACTTCCATACTCAGCGCCGCTCTTCTGATGGCCTGGTTAAGCTGACTAGAGCCAGCTCCCAAGCCTTTACACCCCCCATTTCTATGTTCACCAGCTGATAACATCTCTCGTAGCAGGCTCTCGAAGGACTTTTAAATCCCTGATTACCTCTGTGCCCAAAAGAGAGGCAAATCCAAGGTCCCACTGCTACAGAACCCCTGGGGGGGGGGTCCAGCTCCCCGGCGGTGGATCCTCTGCCAGGCACAGAGCAGCCCTAAACCTCTCTGAGCCGCAAGCGGATGTCGAGGCACCTCCCCGGTGATATTCCAGAGCCGGAGTCCTTTGACATCACATTTGGAAATTGGTCCTAGGAAAGTTCTTTTCAGATGGAAACTGCAGTAGGAGTCAGCACTGGTGTTTGAAAGGTTGAACAATTACAGGGGAAACTAATTTATTTTGGATGTTAAAAACCAGTCTGTACTGGTAGGTGCAATTCATGTCCTTTGAAATGGAGGATTAATGAGGCAAAGTTCTGACTGAGATCTGAGAAATGTTGGGTTTTAAACCCGAGCTGGCCTGTGGCGTAATTTCTGGCAGCTGAATCACTGGAGGCCCGATTTGGTGTAACCGTTATGCTCTTTCTGGCAGAACTGACGGTGTCCGAGGGGCCTGATCCTGCACCAGAGGAGGAGAGCGCCCCACCAGCTGCTTCTTCACCCGGCTGCTGGACGCGGAGGGACCAGTGGGAGCCCTTGGCAGCTCGTCCTGGTGAGAGCTGCTGGTTTTCCTGGGGTCGGTTGGGATAAGGGGCCGGGGAACCTCGCTTAGCCTGAAGGAAAGTGCGGTGGTGTCTCCTGCTAGTAACGGTGGTGATCGCGTAGGAGGGCTGCAAACAGGAAAAGTGGGGTGAAGACCCCAGCTTAGGGCTCCTCCATCAGCAGAAGGCAGGGGTGCCTGGTGTTTGCACTGCAGGCAGGCTGCAAAAGAGCTCTTTCCCAGCTCCTGCTTATTTCCATGGGTAGGCAGATAAATTCCATCACTTCCATCCGCCAGGAAGAAGAGGAGTTGCTGGAATAGTTCATTGTCCGGTATCGTGGTTGGTGAGGTTACATGAGAAAACCCTTCCAGCTCAGCCGAGGGAGGGTGTTGCAAAGCCCCCGTTCCAGCAGAAGGCTGTGTGCTTCGTCCACGTTTGCTTCACTGGAACAGCAGCTAGAGAGGATTTTTCAGGTGCCAAAGAGATAATCTGACTTCAGGGAAAATCTTAGTCTGTAAGGGAATGGTTGTGAAGGGAGGCACGCTGACTCCTGTCTCTGGCAATAGAGAGCTTAACAAGAAAGGGAGCAACCTTTGCACTGGCCTTCGGCTCGGCTCGTTTGCACCTCGGGCAGAGACACCCATTAAACAGGTGCCTTTTGCTGTCTAGAGATGAATTAGGAAGAAAATAGAGCAAATGATTGCCCAGGGTTTGCACCCAGCACTGGGAACTATGCAGCGAGGCAGGACGTGTCGGATGCTGGGATGTGGGCAGAACCGGGTGTCTCGGGAGCCGTGCTGTGCGTACGAGCCCGTCACGGCTAAGCTGGAGAGGAGACCAGGCACCCAGCCCACGGGGTCCGTACCAAATCACTGCAAAACACCCGGATAGCTGCTGGCACACACCTCAAAGACGGGCCCTAACGGTGTTCCCACCGCAGCTATCGGCAGCGAAGCACTGAGCTTGACCCAGGGCGTTGTGTGCTAGAACTGCCTTCACTTTCCGCAGCGGGTTGTGCCCGGATGCATTTGGACCGGATCCAAGTCGTCTTTGCTAATGTAAGAGGAGATCTGTACTCATTCAGCAGTACGGCTCCTGCCCACGGTGGGTTTTGCATGGACAAATGGCTCCTCACCCATCGGGCGCTGGGAGGTAGGAGCTGCGTGAGAGCGCCCTGCCCTGCGAATGGGTGACACCGGTAGCTGCTGAGCTGTTAGTCCAGGACCGAGGGCGCTCAGGCCGGCTCCGTTATCATCCCCCATGAGTGTAATCCAAACCAGAGGTTTTAACAAACACAAAATGTGATTCCAGGAGTTCACAAGAGGTGATGACGGACAGAAAAGTAGGAAATAGTTCAGTCCTAACAAGCTTGCTGTCTGCACAAGGCGCTGGGCAGGGGTCGAGGGGGGTGGAAGTGCAACCCCTCAGTGTGGAACCCCTTTCCGAAGCTGGCTGGGGCAAGGCAGGGTCCCAGGGCTCCATGCACTGGGGAAATAGAGCCCCACACCCCGCAGGTACCAGAGCACTCTTCAGAGGGGAAACTGGGGCTCCATGCACTGGGGTACCAGGGCCCCATGCAGTGGGGGTACCCAACCTCCGTGCACCAGGGTACAGAGCACTGGGGCAGTGTGCGTCGAGGTACCGGGGCTCCCTGCTTTGAGGTGCTGGGGTGCTCTACACTGGGGGTACCTGGGCTCCAGGCACCAGGGCACCAGAGCTCCAGGGCAGCGGAGCACCATGCACTGGGGAGATCGGGGCTCTGTGATTTGGGGTACCAGAGCAATAGGTACTGGGGAGGGGGGTGGGAGGAGAGGTTGGGACTCCATGCACAGGGCGATTGGGGCTCTGTGGATGGGGGTGCCAGAACTCCATGCACCAGGGAGTCAGGGCTCCGTACCCCAGAGTACCAGACCTCCATGCAATGCAGGGGTCAGGGCTCTGGGGTACCACAGCTCCGTGCACTGGGCAGGGGGGATCGGCGCTCTGTGCATGGGGGTGCCAGAGCTCCATGCACTGGGGGGACTGGTGCTTTGTGCCCCAGGGTACCAGACCCCAATGCCCCGGGGGGGTCAGGGCTCTGTACCATGGGGTACCAGACCTTTGTGCACCGGGGAATCGGGGCTCCGTACCCCGGGGAACCGGACCTCCATGCACCGGGGAATCGTGGCTCCGTACCCCGGGGCACCGGAGCTCCATGCACCGGGGAATCGGGGCTCCGTACCCCGGGGAACCGGAGCTCCATGCACCGGGGAATCGGGGCTCCGTACCCCGGGGAACCGGACCTCCATGCCCCGGTGCAAACCGGCGCCCCGAGCACGGGGGGCGCCAGGGCCGCAGGCCCCGGGCTGGCAGCGCACAGCAGCCCGAGGCGCACCCGCTCCGCGCAGGCCGTGCCCCCCGGCAGCCCACGGCCGCCCCCGCGGAGAGCCCCGCCCGGCGCGGAGGGGAGCGGAGCGGAGCGGGAGCCTGCGCAGAGCGGGGCCGCCATGAGCGAGGAGCGGCTGCGGCGGGTGCGCGGCCGGGTGCGGCCCTTCCCTGACTTCCCGGTGCCCGGCGTGCTCTTCCGGTGCGGGCGGGGAGCGGGCCGGGGGCGCAGCGGGGCCGGGGGCCACAGCAGGGCCTGGGCCTGGGCCTGGGCCGGGACCGGGACCGGGACCGGGACGCGCCGAGGCCGGGCCTGGGGCCGCAGCAAGGCCGGGTCTGCAGCAGCAGCGGGGCCGGGAGCCACAGTAGGGCCGGGGCCGGGGGCCACAGTAGGGCCGGGGCCGGGGCCGCAGCAGGGCCGGGGCCGGGGGCCACAGCAGGGCCGGGGCCGGGGGCCACAGCAGGGCCGGGGCCGCAGCAGGGCCGGGGCCGCAGCAAGGCCGGGGCCGGGAGCCACAGCAGGGCCGGGGCCGCAGCAAGGCCAGGGCCGGGGCCGGGGGCCACAGCAGGGCCTGGGCCGGGGCCATGGCCGGGGCCACAGCGGGGCTGGGGCTGCAGCCACAGCCAGGCTGGGGCCGGCTCCTCGCTACCCGTCCTTCCCCCGCCCGCTGCCGGCAGGGCGCGCTTCCCCCGGGTTTAGGAGCTGGGGCGGGAGCCAGCCCAGCCCCCGGAGGTATCTGACTGCTCTCCCTCTCTTTTGCAGCGATATCAGCCCCTTGCTGAAGGATCCGGCCGCTTTCCGGACTCTGATTGATCTTCTGGAAGATCATTTGAGGGCGTCTTTCCCCCAAATCGACTTTATTGCAGGTGAGCGTTGGTTGAAACATCTCTGAGGGCAGTGCAGAGCACCGCGTCCTCAGGCTGCCCGGGCGTGGGGAGACTCCTCTGCTAATGGGGCAGCAAAGGCTGTAGCCCTGGGTCATTACAATCACCCGAACGTTGGCCTCCGTCATGCGGTAACACCGGGGCAGGTTATGCCCTTAACCCAGTACTGCAGTTTCCTGAAATACTGGTTTTGGATGGGGCAGACACCGTCTGATGGCACTTCAGTGCCAATTTTGTAATTCATTGATTTCATCATTAAAAAAAAAAAAAGAGTCAGGGAGTGCTGAAAGTCTGACATGAAGCCTTGCAGGCACGCCTGTAAGGTCTCGCAGGGTCCCCACCGCAGGCAGACCCTGTTCCACCGTGTGTTTTCCTTCTCAGGAGGCCTTTTCAAGCCAACAGAAACAGCCTTTGTGGTGATAACGCGTTGCAACACACCTATGAAAGAGGCTGAGAATGCCTGAGAAGGCAGCGCTTGGGCTGGGCGATAGCCCAAAGTTCAAGGAGTCTAGGCCAAGCCTGGTCCAAGTGCCTCGTGATAACTGAAGTCTGTCCCCCGGTGTTGCAAAGTCCCTGGCTGTGTGGCTGAACTGATACTGGGGCTTAGCTGAGCTTATCTCTGAGAAGAAGAGCTCGAGGGGAGGCAAAACGGGCCGGGGAGGATCGATGCGGTGCCCCCAAGGCCATCAGCAGCCCGTCTTGGTGAACACGGGCAGCACAGGAGCGTGGGATGCATTTTCAACGTGTAGAAATGACTGTTGGAGACCCCCCCTGAACACAGGAGGATAAACCTGGGGTATCGTGCAAAGACACCCCCAGTCGAATGGCTCTGTTCTGAATATTCCTGTGGTTCTGTTCTGCCCCCCCCAGGCCTGGACTCCCGTGGCTTCCTCATAGGCCCCCCCCTGGCTCAGAGGCTGGGCATCGGCTTCGTGCTGATACGGAAAAAGGGGAAGCTTCCCGGTCCGACGGAGTCGGTCTCCTACGCCCTTGAGTATGGCAAGGTAAGGCCTGGGGAGGAGAAGAGGGTTTCCAGGCTGGCTGATGGAGGGCCAGGGGGGTGTCAGCAAGGGGACGGGGCGATAAAACCAGCGGGGTGGTCCCCGAGCTGGGCTCCACAGCCACTGCTGATGCCACGGGCAGCCTGGCACAGCACAAGCTTCAGGAGCGGCGCTGAGCTTCATCGTGCCCCGGCACAGCGGCTCCCTCCCCAGGCCATGGGTGCGTGGTTTGTGTCAGCGAGCCGCGCTGTGATTTTTGGGGGAGGTGATAAGACTCTGTGCTAAATTGTCTTCTTTGGCTTGAATTCAGGGGCATGACCGTGGAGTGTGTTTCCCACTCTTCCAGTAAGTGCTGTAGGTAAAACGCCTTTACTGCATGGCTTCAAACCAGCGCTCGCCCCGTAACACCGCAGCCTCTCTGGTGCGAGAGGTGTAAGCCCAATAACACGCTACCGCTGGTCACTAACGGCAGCAGAAACGCCAAACCTGGGCATTATTTATGAGGATTGCGTGGGCCAACCCCTGCGTGGAACAAGTTCAGCTCGCCCAGGACGTGCCTGTGAAGGTTTGGATCTGGCTTGGCTCTTGCAGAGCGCTCCAGCCCGGCGCATTACAGATGATTTTCCCCACTGGAGAACTGCTCTGGGATAAGGTTTCACCACGGGACCGTAACTCACTTGATGAATGCTCAGGATCTTGACGCGCCAGAGGGTTGGCCCAGCAATCACCTAACCCACTCTACATTTCCATGGCGCTCCCCTGTAGCTGGAGTACGTGTTTTGGGGGTCTTGGGTGCTGAGTGTTTAGGTCGATCTTGCTGAAGACTCGTCTGCGTTCCACCAGGCGTTAGCCGTTGCTGAAGTGTTCGTAAGGCAAAACTAAAATGAAGCTGCTCTTTCCACCCCGCAGGCTGAACTTGAAATCCAGACTGACGCCGTGGAACCAGGACAGAAAGTGGTTATCGTAGATGACTTGCTTGCAACCGGAGGTGAGAGAAGCAGACGGTGTCGGAGCACGCGCGTACGCGTGCGTCAGTGGCAGCAGGAGCGGCCGGGGGGTCGGGAGCTCGCCTCGCCACTGCTCCTCGAGTGACGATGACATTTCTGCTCCACCTCTCTGTCACACAGGTACGATGTCTGCAGCCTGCGAGCTGATGAAGAGGCTGAAGGCTGAAGTCCTGGAGTGCTTGGTGATCATCGAGCTAAAGCTCCTGAAAGGCTCAGAAAAGCTCAAGTCTGTCCCTTTCTACTCTCTGCTGCAGTATGACTGAGGAGGGAACGCGCGCCCTGAGCTCTGCCTGGGCTTTATTCAGTGACTCTGCCTTGATGTCACGAGGGGGTGGGTGGCGGGGGGGAGGGGGGACCTACAATTTTTCTCCTGGCCAGATGCCATACAACTGTAAGTCCTGTTTATTTGCTAAGCCACAGATCAAGGTGTGTGGAGTGAAAGGGTCCTTTTGGGAGTTCGTCCTTTCGGGGAGAAGGAACAGCCTGATGGTTTTGGGGGATGGAGACCAAGATGCAGCTTCACTGATTCTTTTAATTTTTTTATTTAGGAGACCAAAGCGTAAATAACTGCTGCTGAGGCAGGAGAGGTATGATAGCTCTGGCAGCCCGGCATTCCCTTTCGGTTGAGCCGTGCCTGGTCAGCCTCCTGGGAACCCGTTAAAAGTTTGCCAAAGAAACACAGAAAATGGGCAAAAAGTGATTATTTGTCGAAGGGATAAATCCTTCTGTATTTGACCTCACAGGATGGTCTGGTTGCTCTCTGCTGTCGCTCACACCAGAACAGGCTGCTCTTACATCAAGGTAGTGCTCGTTAAGGAGAATTAAGTGCCTGCCCAGCCCTGTATCCTGACATCAGGAGGCAGCCACTGCCGACACAAAAGAGGTTGCTGGTGTAGATGAGCTCGCTGGTGTAGATGAGCTCAAACACGACGTCGGCTTGACGCTTGGCTCATGGTCTCCTTGAGACCCCAGGAAGCCAAAGGTCTCTTGTAGGAAGCTGCCTGCCTTCCCTTGGTCCAGGGTGGTTCTTAGCAGTGGATTTTACAAAACTAGGAGCAATCTACATCATGAGCAGCAGCACACAGCTGGGTGACCGGCGGTGAGGAAGGGGGCTGTGCAGTGCTTGGGGCTGTTTGCCTGTTCTGTGTCCAGCAGGACTGGCACCTACCAAAGCCTGCAGCTCCAGCCAGGGCTGGCACCTTTCATTTAGCACTAATTCCCCCTCTACTGCAACCTATCTGACTCCCCTCCGTGGTGTTCTTGGGGCATCCAGATGTTGAAAGGGCGATGCTGGTTTGGAGCCTGTTCTTGTTGGTATGTTTGGTGTCAGAGAAGGCCCCAGGAAAGAAAGAAAAGGGGTTATGTTTGCAGCTGAGCTCCAGCAGCCTCCCTCAGGTTGTGTGGTGGATGAAGTGGGGTTTGGAGGTGCTCCCTGTAGCATGGCTCGCAGTTTGGTCACAGGAGTAGCTAAACCCTGGGGTGCCAAAACTTTCACATGCCTGAAAGTGTTAAGGACTATGTCCCTGTCCTAGCAGGGGCTGAACTGACTGGCAAAATAAATTTTGACTTATTTTTTCTAAATTGTCTCAGAGCTGTTCTTGCCGTAGCTGAAGATGTTGATTACCCTTGTGAGTGTCTTCCTCCAAACCCAGGCTGTCCGTGGAGAGCAAGGCTATGGCGTGAGCCCCCCTTCACCCCAAATCCTCGGAAGGCATTGCTTGCCAGGACCGAGCAGTTCAGGTAGCTTTTCTCTGTGCTTAGATCAACCTCTGGCTGGAGGGGGGACGTACCCAGGCTGGTCCTGCTGGGTTGCAGTGGGAGCGTAGACCAAACCTCTGCAGCTCCACTCACCTTCCCAACGCCGCGCGTGGGGATGCCGCACACCCTGCCCTTACACTCGTAAAAGCTCTTAGGGCTATTTTTATCACTGTTTCCTGAAAAGCCACTTCAGTGGCTGCTCAGTTTGTGCTGAAAAACACCATTCCCCTGGGAGAAACCTACCCCAGGGCACTTGTTTTCACAGCCAGCCCCTGGCTGGAGCCAAGGGAGGCAGCGCCTTGCACGCATACTTGGCACAAGGAGAGGGTCCCTGCTGCGAGGTAGAGAAGGGAAAAATTAGTTCCACCCCAAAGAGCCGTGGAAAGCAGCTGCGTGCTGTGGAAGCGAGTGTTAAGCCCTGCCGGTGCCAGAGCTGGCTGCGTGCAGGGCCAAGGGGTGACATCAAGGAACCTGGGGACGATGCCTTCACGTTGGCCGGGCTGCGAGCAACCGTTGATGTAATTGCTCATAGAGACAAGGCTGTGCAGGGGTGGCTTCCAGGCAGGAGGTTTTTGTCCCAGGCAGCAGAACGGGAGCTGGCTGTGAGTTCCCCAGGGACACGCGCGTGCCTGCCGGAACTGGCCCCTCTCCGCTGCGGTGAGCTCCATTCAGCCCAGCCTTGCACCCCAGCCCCACACATCCCTCCAGGTTGCATTTGAACACTCCTCCCTAGAAACAGGGCTACCTCCCGCCAGCAGTGCCAGCCAACTGGCCCACACGGCTGGCAAGCAGGGTCCCGGAGGAAGAGGAGGGCTTCCCTGCTCCCTCCATCACTGCCAGCCCCCAGGAGCTGGTGGGGAAGCTTCCCCAGACCAGCACGGTCCCTCACCCAGAGCGATGAAGGACAGTCACCTTTCTGCACCAGTCCTTGATGTCTGGTGCTAAAACCAGCCCAGTTTGGCTCAGAAAGTGGTGTGAGGTGTGCCCAGTGTGGCTCGGGGCAGCTCCCACCTCCTCCCCTGGGCCCAACGCTGCCCATCCTGCAGTGAGCACTGACCACATCTGGGCGCCGGGCCAGGCTGGCACCTCTGCAGCCATCAGCACCCTCTTTGTCCTCTTCCCAAACCGCTTCAGCCGACTGACTGAGGGCTTTCCCCTGGGAAAAAGCCCCCCCGGCCCCCCGCCGTGCCCACCTCCAGCCCTGCCTGCTCCCGTCCCCACGGGAGCTGCTCGGCAGTTCCCTATTTACAAAAGCTGCATTCAGTTCCCTGCAAACCCACGCTCACTTTTTCCAGTAAGTCTTTCTCCAGGAGCTGGATGACGACCCAGCCCTTCCCTGCGTGTGCCGGCCAACGCCAATTGCCATGGAGAACCACGGGGCTAACGCGGCGCAGACAGGCAGCTCACGGAGGAAGAGCGCTGGGTTAACTCAAGTCAGCTATATTTAAAACATTTAATACAAAGATGTTTTGACAAGTCCTGTAGTTGTTTCCAGCGACTGCTGGAGATGCGTTTTTCCCTCCCTTAAAAACAGAACAAGGCCCAAGAGCTCCAAAAACATCAGTTTGTGACTTCTTCTCTCGTTCATTCCTGCCTGTCACCCTCACCCTGCCCCATCCTGCCTCCACCCCACCAGGGCCCAGTTAACGGAAGAAACCTCCTGCACCAAACCTTCAGGAGAACGCAGCGAAGCCGAGGAAGAGGTTTCGAGCTCCTCTTCACCGCTTGCGCATTGTCACCCCAGGACGCAGGACCGCCTGCCTTCAGCTCGAGGGTCAGGGGAGCTACGATCATCACAGACCCCAACAGAGGAATTAAATTAAGGCGTTTTGCTCTTCTTCAGACACCACTGAGGGTGAGCCTGCCGTCAGCCCACGCCAGACCCCAGAGCACAGTTGGGATTTGCTACATTTAGAGATTGCACGGGGGAAGCCTCGACCCTTGGGGGGCTCACAGAGCCTCTGCCTCCTTTGCCGCCTTGGTGAGCCTCTCCGTCACGAGGCCGAGGTCCTTCCCTTTGTCCAGTTTGATGTATGTGTCTGTCCTGATGGCGTGGATCCCCACCCAGTCGGGGAGCAGCTCCGCGAAGAGGCGCAAGTGTTTCTCCATCTCGCCTGTGAAAAGGAGGAGCGGCAGCGCCGGGTCAGAGCTCAGCTCCCCAAGCCCTTCCTCCCGCGCTGGCGAGGGGGCTCTCCCCCAGCTTCCCTACCAGGAGGCATCTGCGTGTCGTAGCTCTCGGCCATGCGGGCACAAGCCACCTCCATGGGCAGCGCCTGCTTCTTCTCGGCCACGAAGATGTTGCGCAGGGTGCGGGCCATGGCCGGCAGCCGCCCCAGCATGGCGAGCCGCTCCTCCTGCCGCGGGTCCCGCGTCATCAGCGCCTGCAGCTTCTGCGCCTCCTTCGCCCGGATCTTGGGGAGCAGAGAAGATGGGCTGAGACACGGGCAGGTTCCCCCCCCAGCACCGGTGTTACAGCCAGGACCGAATTACTCACCCTCTCGAGCAGAGCCTGGGACACCCCTTTGAGAGCGCTGGAGGTGCTGGCAGGGGACGATGCTTTGGAAACCACCGGTTCCCCCGCACCGGCTTCAGCGGTTCTTAAGGCCAGGTTGGCAAGAGCTTTTTCCATCTGCTCATATGGAAGGAGGAGGAGGAGTTGGGTTACAGCTGGGAGCCGCTCGCGCTGGAGGAAGAAGTTTCCCCTCCGCCACCCTGCAGCCCAGCACGTCTGACCCATCCCTGCCGGCACAGAGGACAGCTTGGGGTGCTCCATCTCCCCTCCCAGCCCCAAAGTCAGTACTGACGGCTCCTCTAGCCCAAGACCAGTCCTACACCACAACCTGCAGCCCTAACAGCCAGGCTTGCGTTCCCGCCTGCCTTCATCTCACAGTGCTCCGCGTCCCACGGCTCCGAAATGATCCTTCCCGATGCCTACCCAGTAACATCTTCCCGGAGAGACGCCTGGTTTGAGGTCTGCCAGCCACAGACGGAGCCAGATCCTGGTCCCAACTCACCTTGGGGCTCAGCATCCCCCGAGCCGTGCTCAGCACCTCCTGGGCCGTGGTGAGCCTGTCCTCCTGGGGCGGCCGCGGCAGCTCCGCCGGGCTGATGTCCGGCACCTCGTCCACGTTGAAGCGGGGATGCCAGCGGGTCAGCTTCTCCTCTGGCACCACCATGGGAGGGCTGAGAGCAGCCAGGAACGCCTGGAGAAGGGAGAGAGCTGCATCACGGCACCTGCGGGCTGGGTACAGGGGAGCTGGCCACCACCCCCGTGCTCCTGGCATGGTTTGGCAACGTGTGGCAGCTGGTTTGGAGGAAATTCAGAGCCAGGAGAGATTCCAGCTGCCATCCTCCCCACCCACACCTGCCTGCCGAGAGCATCCCACAGGATCCGGCCACATCCTTCAGCCTGGATGCCAGCCCACTCCTCTCGATAGCAACCAGAGCAACCCCACACCCCAAAACCAGAGGGTGGGGACACCTCACCTTGTGGTGGTGCTTGACGATGTTCACCAGGTTGCGGTTGAATTCCTTCCTGCGCTCCAGCAGGCGCGACGCCGACAAGTGCGGGCGGCCATCCACCTTCTCCTCTGCGAGGAGGGACACCAGTGTCACCCACAGCACCGCCACGACCGGGCCCAACCCTCGAGAGCCTCAGGAAGGACAGGACCAGAGCCCCGCCGTGGGGCTGAGGCGCTGCCCTGTCCTCCTCCCACTCATCCTAAAAGTGTTTTCAACTTCCAACGCGCTCAGGCCCTTATGCATCAGGCAATTCCCTAACGGACCGAGTGGAGAGCATCCCTGGGGATTCAGGGATCCCAGCCAGGGCTGAGCACACCCCAGCTCTTGGCCCCCCCCTCCCCAAATTGTACGTACCTTCCTCCAGCACCGGCTCCAGCGTGAGCTGGTAGTCAGACTTCTTCACACTGTTGCCGAAGGTGGGGATGTTCTTCTCCTGGCGCAGCCTGTATGAGGCCGGGTACACGGCCTTGATCTGCCCCACGTGCCGCTCCTCAAACTGCCTGCAACAGCACCCGGAGAGGTCAGGAACCCCACAGGCTGACCTGGGCCCCGACAGCTTCAGCTGGGACCCCAAAATGGGCTGCCCGCTGCCGCCAACTTACTTGCGCATCATGTCCTGCACCCCCTGCTTGACCTTTGCGAAGGTGATGGTCTCGGCACGGTTGAAGAGCATCCCGGCGATGGTGTCCACGCTGCGGAACATCTCTGCCAGCACCTTGAACTTGTAGGGCAGCGTGAGCCCCGGGGGCAGGTCCTGGGCGAGGGTGTGGAACCGCTGGTACGCAGGGGGCTTCTCGCTGCTGGCAGAGGAGAGGGGTCAGGGTCCCCCAGCACACAACAGCCACGGGTTGTGGTGAACACGGCCCAGGACGCAGCTCAGGACCGAGACCAGCCAGGGTGGGGGTCCCGCTGCCAGCAGGGCTGACCTCAGAGCTCAGGAGCTGCGTGCCCACCCCGGTTAGGGGAGAACCCCTCTCCTCCCCTCCTCCCAAAACTCTTCTCCGAGCAAGCCGTGCCAGTACCTGGGTCACATCACCCACCCTCCGTGTCCTGCGGACGCCCCAACGCTCGCAGCAGAGTCAGGGCAGCTTGGACCACGCTCAGGTTTTGCTTTGGAGGGGTCCCTTGCATGCAGGGGGCCAGCCGGCGCACCCGCAGAGCCCCCACGCCCCCCTGCAAAACCGCTGAGCAGCGGAAGGCGGCTGTGTTAGCCACCGGGACGCCCCGATCGCCCCTCAAAGCTGCTCCTCACCCAGCCTCTGCCGCCGGAGCTGCTGCCCCGGTGTCCCCAGACGGCTGCGCTCCCGGCGTGGCTCTCCTCCCTGCTTTCTTCTCGCAGATCCGCAGCTCCAGTCGCCGCACTCGCTCCAGACGGCTCCGCAGGTCGGTGCTGGCCTCGGCGGGGATGGGTGGCAGCTGGGCCAGCGCCTTCACCCTCTGCAGGCGGCACCGCAGCCCGGCCAGGTCCTCCTGGGTGGGGAGGGGGGGGCGCACGGTCAGAGCGGGGCTCGCACAGCAGCGAGAAACACAAGAAATCAGAGAGGAAAATGGGGTGCATCCCATACCCGCTGCAGGGGCCTGGCTGTCCCCGGGGGGGCTGTGCCAGGCTGTGTCCCCCCGTCCTGCCCCTGGCCAGGGGCACGGACAGCGCTGACTGGGGGGGCCGCTGCCAGGTCCAACGAGGAAGGCGGCGGGGGCCCAGCAGTGGCCGGAGGCGAGGGGCTGGTGGCCTGCAGGAGAGCAGAGGAGCGTTAGAGGCTGCCTGGGGACGGCACCCACCGGGACACCCCCCCAACCGGGTGTCCCCCGCCACAGACGCGATTTGAGGGTGGGGGGGAAGCTACAGGGGGGACTGCGCTAGGGGCAGGCCCGGGGGTGGAAGCATCAGAAGGGGGGGG